>VWZD01000822.1:48452-77821 GCA_013396695.1 Sakesphorus luctuosus | reverse complement strand
CGGCGGGGCCGGCCGGGCGGACGCGGGGCGGCGGGGCGGGCCGGGCCGCTCTGCGGAGCTTTCCTTAGCTGTGGCGCAGAGCGTTGCCGGCGCGGAGGTGCGGGCCGGGCGGCGGGAGCCGTGTGTGCTCGGCCTGGTGCAGCGAGGCGGCCGCTACGGGTGAGTGCGGGCCGGGCGGGGATGGGACGCGGGGGCTCGGCCCGGCCGGTGCCGCGGCGGTGGGGCTTGGTGTTCCGCCGCGCCGAGCTGCCACGGCCGCCGTGACACTCGGGAGCCGGGCGTGCCCCCGGTGGGCTCGCGGACCCGCGGAACCCGCGCTCCGGCCGTGCCTTCCCGCCCCCCGGGACTCCTCCGGAGCCGGAGCCGCAGGGTTGGAGTCTGTGTGGTGCCCCGTGGCAGAGAGATTCGAACAGCTCTAACTTCTCCCCACCGGCACCCGAGTCCTGCATGGTCCCGCCTTTGTTGCCCTTTCCCCGCTCCTGCCCCAGCAGTGATGGCAATCAAACACTGTGTCTCTGCGCTCCCGTCTCCTGCGGCCGTGTGTGTGTTTGTGAGTGAGCAGGGCGTTGCTGCTGGGCTTTTACGAGCTTATTTTTTGTCTGCCAGTGTCGTTATCCACTCACAGGAGAAAGAAAACTCTGATCCGGATTATATCCCCATCAACAGCCGCTTTAAATGCGTGCAAGGTACTGACTGCTGGGGGAGGGAGGGAATCCACTGCTGTTTGTGCACAAGCCCCAAATTTAGTGGTGTTTCCTGACCTGCCTCCTGAGCAGGTGTGGATTGAATCCTTCCCTGTGAGACTGCAACTCACAGTTCATGGAGTCACCTTGTTCCTTATCGAAGTGGTTTGTCATTCCATGCCAGCATGCAGTTGTGAGGAACTTGGCTGGCTCTGGTGCCAGGTGGGTTTGGCATCAGATGGAGCCAGCACGTGCTGCAGGGGCTGCAGTTTGGTGTCTGTCTCTCTAGCTCCTCCATCACGTCAAGAGTTGGGAGCTTTTGCCTGACTCCTGCATGTCTTAGATCTGGATTTCCATAAGGTCTGGCAAGCTCGCAGCTCCCAGCAGCTGGGTGGGAAAGGGCTTTAGGCCTTGTCTTGGAAAGACTTAAATAGCAGCAAGTGTCCATGGGGCAAATCCTTGTCCGGAATAAAAGCACCTTTTCCCAGATTGGCTCATTCCCTTCTGTGCACCTCAGTGAGGTTCTGTCCCTGGTCTTGTTCTGTAGAGGAGCTCTGAAGTTCCTTGTCAGTTGGTCTTTCCCAAAGTAGCTGCACAGATGAGGAAAAGCCATCCAGGTGTGTGAGAACCCTGTATGTTGGGAATCTCCCTGGGGCACATTGTGGGAGGTGACTGTCCAGGTTCTCTCTGCCAGAGCCGTTAGGAATGTACAGGTATAAATTAGAGCTGTTTGTTACTGTGTCAGGACTCTTTTGTGGCTGGTAGCAGGCAGTGTGATTATTTGAGTCCTCAATTAGTGCCATATTCAGCATGAGCTCTCTTGATCCTCTTTTTCTTTTCCAGAGGCAGAAGAAACTCTACTGATTGATATAGCTACAAACAGTAAGTTTTATAAGGGTAGTGGTGTGGCTAAAGCTCCTGTGCCTGGTGCTTGTTTCACCTTCCCCATCTTCCCCTAGGCTCTGTGTTTGTTCTCTGCTCAAGCAGGGACTGTTTTCCCTCTGATGTTGTTATTTGGCTCTGTCACAGTCAGTTATTGCAACAGACAGTGTCTGAAATGCAACTAATAAACACTGGCAATTTTTCTTACTGCTTTTGGAGCTTTTCTCTGCAAGATTGCAGTAGGGAAAAGAATTCCTAAAGCCAGGAGAACATGTTGATGATAACCCAAGTGGGGCAGAGAGAGCAACTTAGGTGCAGGTTTCCATCAGAAACGTCTGGGATTTGGCTGTAAAGCCTGGTGGCTCTCTGTGGGCTGGCTGGGCTGACTCTGTGAGTGTGTTTGAAGCAGGCTGCAAGGTCCGGATACAGGGGGACGAGACACCGGAGCGGCTCTTTGAGATCCCTGACGAGGAACGCTGCTTGGGATTCCTGTCAGAAGTGCAGAGCATACAGGAAGGTGAGCAGAGCTGCACCTCTGTGTGTGTGAAATCCTCTGGCTGTCAGCAGTTTCTGATGGGGATGGGGTTTTTTCCAGCCCACCTGAAAGCTTCTTCTCCTGAACCCAAGGATGCAGCCATCTGGCATCAGGTGGATAAAAACCTCCCGGGTCTATCACAGGCCTCTCCTCAAGGTAGAGTTGGCTTTGCTCTGGGACATGTGCAGTGCTGGGGTGCTCAGGGTGAAAGCTGGGTCTGGCTCTGCCCTTGACAGCCTGGCCTCTGCTTCCTGGTCTGTGCATTTCTCCCTGAGTGCTCTTTTCTGCCTCGGTTTGTGCAAAGCAAACTCCCTGCTGTCTTGTGCAGTGCCCCTTTCTCCCATTCCCTGAATCACACAGTTGATATATTCCTATTATTGTTTATTTTTTTGGCTTTCTATGGAGTTACATTTTTTCCTTTGTGATCAGAGCTGTTTGAGATTGTTTCTCAGGGCATTGTGGTTGGATTTTCATTACAGGAGCTCTGGGGTTTGAGGATGACTTCAACACTCTGAGCCTAGAAGAGAAAAGGAACATGCAAAACCACCAAACAGGATCTCGGCGGGAGCCCCCACCTCCTCCTGTTCCTCAGAACAGGCAGTAAGTAACATGGGGTATCTGTTCCCTTTTTAATTTCTCTTCCTAGACAGCAGAACCAGTTCTAGTGCTGCTCTTACCTCCTTCCTAGATTTCAGAGAGAGAGAGAAGGTACATCCAGAGACCAGCCCAAAGTGACTAACACAATGCGCAAGATGTTTTTGCCCAGCACGCAGTCAGGGCAGAGAGAGGGGCTCATCAAACATGTGCTGGCCAAGAGGGAGAAGGCCTACATCAACTTGCACAACTTCAGGTGAGAGTGGGGAGGGAGGGACAGAGCTGTGGGATGTCTTCTGTGAGCTCAGGTCTTGCCCAGGTTTGGACCCTGGGAGCTGCCATTGGGTGTCAGCTCAAGTGGACAGCGAGGATGGTGCAGCCTGAAAGTCACTAAGTGCCTGCAGTGCAGCCACTCCTTTTGTGTCTTCTGCCTGTGTGTGTCATATCTCCTGAGCCTTGATAAAGCTGGAACAGTTGGGCAGAAAGGGGGAATGCAGTCATCCCACTGTGCTGTCCTGGTGTTGCCCTACATGACATGATGTTAAAAGAGCCAGATGTTTGCTGGTGGAATGCCTTAGTCCAGGAGGAATGTGACTGGCAGTGACCCATGCCTTGGGAGAATTTTTTGAGGAGCAGATGAGGGAGCTGGGGAGGCTTAGCATGGAGAAAAGGAGGCTTAGGGGAGACCTCACTCTGTACAACTCCCTGCCAGGAGGGTGGCTCTGCTCCCAGGTAACAAGGGGTAGGACAAGAGGAAATGGCCTCAGCTGTGCGAAGGGAGATTCAGGTTGGACATCAAGAATTTCTTCACAGAGGGGGCTGTCAGGCATTGGAATGGGCTGCAAGGGAGGTCGTGGAGTCCCCATCTTTGGAGGTGTCCAAGCAACGATTGGACGTGGCACTCAGTGCTCTGGCCTGGGTGACAAGGTGACTATCAGTTACAGGCTGGACTCAAGGATCTTGACAGCC
The DNA here is from genome assembly GCA_013396695.1 of Sakesphorus luctuosus. NCBI lineage: Eukaryota > Metazoa > Chordata > Aves > Passeriformes > Thamnophilidae > Sakesphorus > Sakesphorus luctuosus. The sequence goes on along the minus strand of VWZD01000822.1, from coordinate 74,158 downwards.
TTTTCCAACCTCAGTGATTCTGTGAATTTCAGTTCCCCCTGGCTGGCACAGCCCCACCCAGTGTGTGCTCACTGTTTCTGCTCCCAGCCAGAATGCTGCTGTGCTCAGTGGTTTTCACTGTTTTCTAACAGTTCAGCTGCATTCATATTGTAGGTTTTTTGTGGGAACTTGGAATGTGAATGGTCAGTCTCCTGACAGCTTCTTGGAGCCGTGGCTGGTGTGTGACCCGGAGCCTCCGGATTTCTACTGCATCGGGTGAGTGGCAGCAACCTGGATTTACTGATGGGGCCAGGGCCAGTTCCCTGTTGCTCCTGCTGGGATCCTGGAGGGCTGTGTTTGGTTTAGGTTCCTGTCATGCTCCCAGAGGCTGCACAGAGCTGAGCAGTGTCACACAGGAGCTGTCTGAAGGCAAAATCCATCGGATGAGGCAGAGGATTGGGTTAAACAAGGCTGGCATGACATAAGATTTTCCTGGAGGCATCTGCAGAGCTCACTGGTTATCTACCTACAGTGGTGCTTCCCAGGGAGAGGGTTGCTAGGGGGTTTTTGGGTAGGGTCTCAAAGGAGCCATGGGGAAATTCTGCTGCTTTATAAGGAGTTGCTCTTCCAAGGGCTGTTGCTGGAGGTTTCAAATTCCTATAGGAAGAGGGGGTTGTGCAGGAGGGCTGAAGGTGCTAAGTTCTTGGATTTCCAGGTTCCAGGAGCTGGACCTCAGCACAGAGGCTTTCTTCTACTTCGATTCTATGAAGGAGCAGGAGTGGCTGACTGCGGTGGAGAGGGCCCTGCATCCTCAGGCCAAGTACAAGAAAGTGAGTTTTGCTCAGTGGCATGGGGTCTTGTCATGGAGCTGGCATGGTGGGAAGGAAAAGGGAAAGGGTCTTCCGCTTTCCTCACCCGCCTAAGGAGCAAGGCTTGGAGAAACCAAGGGTGATACTGGGCATGTGTCAAGTTAAATCTGGAGTGTGTGTTTCTGACCCACAATTGTAGGGGAATGTCATGCTTTGAAGCAGAAATTTATAAAGGTGGGGATCACAATACTTTTATGAAATAGGAGGTTGTTGCCAGGGAATCAGCAGGTTCCAATCCTCTACCTGTGTTACCCTCTCACTCTGTAGTATAGAAGCCAGGTGTGTCCTAAGCTGGTAAATGAAATTAATAGCTTTTTCCTGAAAGAATGGGGCGATTTGTGAAGCAAAATCTTCCAGAGGCTGTTGCCTTGGAACAGAATTGCTTCAGCTGTCGCTGCAGGACTTTGTTCTGGCTGGTTAAGGGCAAGCCATTGGTTTTCTGTCTGCTGTAGCAAACCTTTCTGCTGCAGGGACCAGTCCTAAATATATGAATGGGTTTCCGCTTCCGCCTTCACCCATATGTTTACTGTCACACCCTTCCTGCTTGTACTGAGCTGGGCTTGGGCAGGTGTTACAGGGACTGAAACAGGGAACAGAGCACCATACTGAGCTGAGACCCATCAAAGGGAATCAAGAGTCCGGGCCTGAACTGCAGAGAGGCTTCTGCTCCCCTCCCTTTGCTTTACTTGAGTTTTGGGTGAATTCCTTGCACCCTGGTGAAAGAGCGAGCACAGGATATGGCTGCTGGAGGGGGAAGTGGTTGTAGCTGTAGATAGTACTTGTGGTTGCTTGTAAATTCCACTTCTGCAGAGCAGACCTGGTGCTGGGCTCTTCCAGCTGAATTCTCTGCTCTCAGCTTCTTCCCTCACTCCATAGACTTAATCCCAACACGACTGAATGTTTCTATGCCTAAAAGTGAGCGTGCCGACTGCACTCAAGAAGGTTAGGCCTTGTTGCTATTTCAGAGTGGTGACCCCACTGTTTGGGGGTTCAGGAAGATCACAGACTGGGCAGGTGTTGGCTTAGCACATGTAGAAGGTCAGCAGCAGACCCAAGATCCCTTCTGGGACAGAGCACATGAGCAGTGATAACCCCTGTGGGCTAAGCTCTACAGCAGGGGAGAACTCAGCTCCAGAGAGAGGGGTTTTTAAGGAACAAGTGTTTCCTGAAGAGTAATTGGTCTGTATAGCTCAGACATGCCTTTTGATACACTATGCACATCTACCTCAGGGAAATAAGACCATCTTTGTCCATTCCCCTCTGCACGTGCCACTGACTTTGCTGGAGTCTGGAGTAAGCCAAGGTGAGCCCTGACTCCCTCATGCACCTGCAGCCTCAGGACAGCCACAGCTTTATGTGAGAACTGGCTGGAGCACTTAAGGTCTTCTCTGGTTGTGCTTGCAAAGGCTGAGACCTCACCAACAGACCTGCTGTGTATTTATTCAGTTTCTCTTACCTTGCCCTTATGTAGAGAGGCACCAGAGTGGGAAGTGTAGAGAAGCACCATCACAGGAAATGATGGTGCTCAGCACAGCTGACAACTCAGGAGTAACAGATTGATCCCCAGAACCTTGCTGTGGGACAGGAGGCCCTTTTAGTAGTGTTGTTAAATTTAAGGATAGAGTACACAACATGATGAGGAATGGGGAGAGCCAGAGCAGCAGAGTATCAATCAGAGCAGGTATATCAGAACAGCATTCCCACTGCCTCTCTGGGAACTCGGAATCCTGTTTATTTTTGCAGGTGCAAATGGTCCGCCTGGTTGGGATGATGTTGCTCATATTTGCTAAGAAGGATCATCTGAGCAATATCAGAGAGATCCTGATGGAGTCTGTGGGCACGGGAGTCATGGGAAAGATGGTGAGTCACTGAGGCCAGCTTGTTGCTTCTGTATATCCATGCAAGGAGCAGCACAGCTTGATTTTGTTCACCTGTGCCATCCCCATCCCCTAGTCGGGCTTCACCTGACTCCTGCTCTAACCCCACTGGTACCTGCTGTCCCAGGGCAACAAGGGTGGTGTGGCTGTCAGGTTTGTGTTCCACAACACCTCCTTCTGCATCGTCAACTCCCACCTGGCTGCCCATGTGGAGGACTTTGAGCGCCGGAACCAGGATTATAAGGACATCTGTGCGCGGATGAGCTTTGTGACCCCTGACGACAGCCTCCCTCAGCTCAACATCATGAAACACGAGTGAGTTGTGTTGATGTTTTCCCTTTGGAAGTGGTGTTGAGTAACCTAAATCAAGTTAGAATTGCAGCAACAGGAGGTTTCGTGCAGATAAGTTTTCTGGCTTGATGCAATAACTGAAAGTGCCAAGGGCTGTGCTGTTCTGCAGCTTCTGCAGACAAACTGTGGTCACCTCCTCACTGGAGTGACTTGTGTGCCGCGTCCCTCTCCTTGGATTTGTGTGTATCTCTTCCTTTTCAGCAGGCCTAAACAGAACACAAATGATTGGTACTTCTGTAGTTAATATTTAAACCACTTAAAAAAGAAAATGTTGAGTGGATTAATACAGAAAAAAACTTCAACTATTAGATTATCCTTGATAATCCACTAATGGAAATGCTGAGGTTGGACTATAAACAGGAAGAGCTTTGATTACTAGGGAGGGGTGTTAAATTTTGATCTTTAAATGAAACCTTTATGGAGTAAAGAGTGGGTCCCAAGAGTGTAACTCCACAGGAATCCAACTCTGCTCCTGCCAATTCTGCATCAGTTGGTCTTTGCAGGGTGCATGGTGCAGCAGTGACCTGCTCTGTGTGATTGAAAGGCAGTGAAAAACCCACAGTGTGTCACACGCGTTGTGAGCCTACAGGTACAGGTGCCTCTCCTGCCAGGCTGGCTGACAGGTAGGCTCTGTTTAACGAGCTCCACCACTGCCCTCTTCTGAACATGAGAAGAGCCTGAATGCCAGCTCAGTTTTATATGAAGCTTGGTGGGATACGCTGGTTTCACTTCATCAGAGAGTCAGTGCTGTTCTCTAGCTTTTTCAGGCTGAGGCAAACTCATTATCTCCCACTGAAGTAAGTCTTCAATCCTTGGGAGATTCCAAAGGATATGGACTTAGTCCTGTAGGATCTGCTGCCACTAGAGATTTCTGCTTTGGGACTCAGTCTTTCATGTCTTCTTTTTTGTTTTCCACATGTCTCAGCCTTAATGTGATTTAAGAAAGGGAGAGTCCAATTGCTGATCTGCTCTCAAAGTCTCCCTTGTGAGGGTGGTGAGGCCCTGGCACAGGTTGCCCAGAGAAACTGTGGCTGCCCCATCCCTGGAAGTGTTCAAGGCTGAGTCAGATGGGGCTTGGAGCAGCCTGGTCTAGTGGAAGGTGTCCCTGCCCATGGCAGGGTGTAGGAAAAAATGAACTTTGAGGTTCCTTCCAACCCAAACCATTCCATAATTCTATGAGTGTCTTTCTTACCAGTGTTGTCATCTGGCTGGGAGACCTGAACTACAGGCTGTGTCTGCCGGATGCCAGTGAAGTGAAGAGTCTCATTAGCAAGAATGAGCTTCAGAAGCTGCTGACATATGACCAGGTCAGCAAACTTAGTCACATTTGCCCCATCACTGAGGGATTGTCTTGGTTTAGGATATGCCTGTGCTTGAAAGGAGCTGGTAAACATGGGGCTGGGGAAGGGGCTGGAGCCTTGATTTGATGAGGAGCAGCTGGGGGAGCTCAGCCTGGAGAAAAGGAGGCTCAGGAGGGACCTTCTCACTCTCTGCAACTCCTTGACCAGGAAGGTGAATCCAGGTGGGAATCAGGCCCTGCTCCCAGGGAACAAGTGGCAGGACAAGAGGAAATGGCCTGAAGTTGCACCAGGGAAGGTTTGGGTTGGATATTAGGGAAAATTTCTTTCTGGAAAATGCTGTCCATCCCTGGCACAGCTGAGCAGGGCAGTGGTGGAGTCACCATTTCTGAGGGAGGGGATTTAACAGACGTGTAGATGCGGCACTTGTGGACATGGGTTAATGGTGGCCTTGGCAATGCTACGGGAACAGTTGGACTTGATGGTCTTGGAGGGCTTTTCCAATCTAGGTAATTCCATGATACTCTGTAAGGAGGGTCTATAGACAGAGACACTGGACCCTGACAGAGGTTGCTGGTGGCAACAACCCCCTAAACAAAACCAGATTGTCCATACTTGGTTAGCTGGGTGACTCGGGCAGTTACCATGGAAGCATGTCTGTGTCCCAGTGCAGGAGTTCTCTGTTATGTACAAACTACAAGCTGAACACAGGAATTTGTAACATTGACAAAAGCTGCTGTGATCAGTGTTGTGGAAGAGGTATTGATTTGGAGCCCAGACTGCTCAGCTAGTTTGACCTGAATTCTTTGCTGTCACCTTCCCTGCTCGGCACTTCTCTGCAGCAAACTGAAACCCAAGACAGATGCCTTTCAGGTGAAGGACTGTGAAACAAACAGCAATGGTGCAGTATCACCTCTGACACAGTTTAACAGTGCATCCGATTCTGCTGTACTGTGGAGCTCTGTGCAGGAAACAGCTGTGGCTTAGGTTTCAGTGAGGAAAACAACTAGGAGATGTTTTAGAAGAGGAAACGAGCAAAGGAGGGTGGTGTCAGGTTGGCAGCCGAGCACAGTCCTAGAGGCTCTTGCTAAAATGCTTGGCAGGAAAAATTTAATGATAGTGACCTTATGCCTGAATACTAATGAAGGCATTTAACAGAAGCAGAGCAGTTAATATTTCCCTTAATTCTTCTTTGAGGCTGCCTGCATGGTTTGGTGGGCAGCACCATGCCCATTTTTGACTAGGTCTGTCTGGTAAACATTCCACTGACGGGTTGAATTTTTATCTCTGTTAAAGGTGTGAGGTCTGAGAGGCAGTTTGGGGATGTCTGTGAATTCCATGGCCACAGGTTGTGGTTGCTCTGCCTGTAGATCTGCTCTCTGACACTGCTGGGGGAGGGTTCCTTTTGTTTGGTTTGTTTCTTTTTAAAGCTTTCTTTTTCTGCTTTAGCTGAATATTCAGCGCACTCAGAAGAAAGCATTTGCAGATTTCATGGAGGGAGAGATTAAATTCATCCCCACGTATAAATATGACTCTAAAACAGATCGCTGGGACTCCAGGTACATTGGCTGCCACTGGGTGTATTTACCTATGATATAAGAAGCACTTTCTCCCAAAACTTGATTTCCTGCTTCCTACAGCTTGGAATACCTGTCAGTGTTGTGTTTGCCCTCCTTTCTTTCCCTTATTTTCTGCAATAAGCAGCCCCTGTGTACATTGACCAGGCACATCCCTTAAAACTTGGTTGCTGCTGATCCCACTGGGTGAAGACAGGTGAAGCATGAGCTCAGGTGGCCCTGCACTGGGGGCTTTTTCTGTTACCAGGAACCGGCAAACAGTATAAAAAGGAATTGCAGAGATAAGGAAACAGGCTCTCTGAGTCACCCTGTCCCCTGACTTGCACACCCACAGGGTGGCTGTGCTGTGATAGCAGCGAGGTTCCCACTTGGTGCCTCCCACAGGCATGGCTGCATCTGCTACTGGGGCTGCTCCAAAGGGAGAAACTCCCAAGGAGTTTCAGAACATATAGTGACTCTACCTCTGATTATGAATCAGCACAGTAGTTAATTTGAAGAAGGATAACCCAGGATTCAGGCTTCATAACATAATAGTAATTGCTGAGTAGACTTTCCATGGTGGAAACAGTAAGTGATGGATCCAGTTGTGAGCAGAAAGATCTGGCAGCAAAAGAAAGTTGTACAGCTTGGGTGACAGTACGCATGGCTTCAGGCTCTGGAAATGGGCTTGACTGAGGTTGTTTTGTTTCCTGATGCTGGAAGGGACAGGAGTTTTAGCTACTATAGCAGAAAAGAGGTAGAAAACAGAAGAAATAACATAGAATTGAAGTTGGGAAAGTGACAGAGTTCATCTCATCAGGGCTCTGATGATGGGGGTGGAAGGAGCTGGCAGGCTAGGGAAAGGAACAGCTTGGTTGGTTTTGTTAGGATTGTTGGATTTCCCTGGTAACCTGTTTTTCTTTGTAGTGGGAAGTGTCGTGTGCCAGCATGGTGTGATCGGATCCTTTGGAGAGGAGGGAACATCAATCAGCTCCGGTACAGCAGCCACATGGACCTGAAGACCAGTGACCACAAGCCCGTCAGTGCGCTTTTCCGCATTGAGGTAGGTTTATTCGTGTGCTGGGGCAGGATCCCAACAATTCCAGGCATTCCTTCTTCAGGAGGTAGTGATAGAGTCAGGACACCTCTGCTAAGGGTGTTGCAAGAGAACAGATGAACCCAACCGAGGTGTGCCCACTGTGGGGGTGCTGCCTGTGGCAGTACTGGAATGGGTGTGCACCCCTGTGTTCTCTGCTCTGCATGGAGACACAGCAGCAGCCTGTACCTGGCTGTACCTGTGCTGCCTCACATGTGTCAACAGACTGTCACTGGTTCACACCTGAATGTCTTCAGTGATGAGTGGCTGGCAGCAGATTTGAGTTTCCTGGCTTAGCAAATGGGAACAGTCGATGTCCATTTTGCTGCTTGCTGCTCCCTCAGTGGCTCAGGTCTCCCAGAATCCCAGAATGGGTCAGGTTGGAAAGGACCACAGTGGGTCATCCTCCCTGCTCAAGCAGGGAGATCCCAGAGCACAGGGCACAGGACTGTGCCCAGATGGTTCTGGAATATCTCCAGTGAGGGAGACTGCACACCCTCTGTGGGCAGCCTATTCAGTGCTCAGTCACTGCACAGGGAAAAAGTTCTTCCTCGTGTTCAGGCAAAACTTCCTATGCACCAGTTTCTACCCATGGCCTCTTGTCCTATTGCCTGGGGCCACTGATGCTGCGTCCATCCTCTGACACCTTCCTGGAGATACTGACAGACATTGATGAGGTTCCCTCTCAGTGTCTCTTCTCAAGGCTGAACAGGCCCAGCTTACCTCAACCTTTCCTTGTAAGAGGGATGTTCCAGTCCCATCATCTCTGTAGCTGCTGCTGGACCCACCCCAGGAGCTCCGTGTCCCTCCTATACTGGGGAGCCCAGAACTGGACACAGCACTCCAGATGTTTCTCGCCAGAGCTGAGTAGAACAGGCCAAGTCTGCTAAAAGGAGACTCTCCCAGTAGTGTGACCAGTGGCCAGACAGACCCTGGTAACATCTGCAGGGGTGAAATACATGTAAAGTTGCAGATGCAGCTTGGGAGTGTGCCTGGGCATGTGAACTCTCTCAGCCTTTCAGCTGCACAATGAAGTGCTTATAGAGAAATAAGTCACTTCTGCAGTGGCCCGTGACCAAGAGGGTTCCTGTGAAGCCAGTCAGGAGCTGTGCTGAGTGTTTTCATCTCCCCCAGGTGAAGGTTGTGGATGAGCAGAAGTACCGCAAACTGTTCGAAGACATTGTTCGTATAATGGACAGGATGGAGAATGACTTTCTTCCTTCGCTGGAGCTGAGCAGGAGAGAGGTGAGGATGAAACTGCAGTCACTGTCACTTCCAAAACAAAGCAGTCTTAGAAGTGCCAGATGACTTTTAAAGACTTAGGTTCAATAAACTCAGTTATAGGAAATTGAACTCTATCCATCTTATGATCAGGAATTGAGTTAGAAAGGACATGTTCTGTTGGCTCCTTGGCAGGGCTTCTCTGAGGGATTCTGGTTTGAGTGGGCTCCTCTCAGCCGTGGAGCACCAAGGCAGTGTCTGAGGGCCGCTGCAGAGTCTTGGGGGGCCTGACCATTGTAGCCACTAATGTCACTCGGGTTTTCTCTTTGCTCTGCAGTTTGAGTTTGAGAATGTGAAGTTTCGTCAGCTGCAGAAGCAGAAATTCAAGATTACCAATAATGGGCAGGTCACCTGTCACTTCTCCTTCATCCCAAAGCTCAATGACAACCACTACTGCAAGCCATGGCTTCGAGCTGAGCCTTGTGAAGGTTACCTGGAACCAGGTGAGTTTTGTACTGGTGTAGGCCTCCACCCCATCTCCATTCAGTCCCTCACATCTTTCCTGTGCCCCATGTTTCTTGCCATCAGTCTTGTTTGTTTGTCTTCTCTGTTGTGGGCTTTGTCCCTGCCACTGTGTTTTTGTCCTTGTGATCCCTTTTGAAGAGTGTCCATGTGTTCCTGAGGGCTTCTCTGTGTTGCAGATGAGAGCACAGAAATCTCACTGGATGTGTATGTCAGCAAGGACTCAGTCACCCTCCTGAACTCCGGTGAGGATAAAATTGAGGATATTCTTGTCCTGCACTTGGACCGAGGGAAGGACTATTTCCTGACCATCAGTGGGACCTACCTGCCCAGCTGCTTTGGCACCTCCCTTGAGGCCTTGTGCCGAATGAAGCGACCGATCAGAGAAGTTCCAGTCACCAAACTCATAGATCTGGTGAGCAGCATCGTTAGCTCTTTTAACAGGGAGGGGCCTGACTTCTTTCTAATTACTCCCAAAAGCAGTAGTAGTGCCTGCAGCTCAGTTTAGCTGTGCTGGCCCTGAGCTGACTGACTTTTCACAGAGCTTGAGGTGCTCTTGTATTCTTCTGTGCTACCACAACCTGTGGCTTTTGACAGCTTGTACTTTAACCCTTATTTCTGAGTAAACTCTAAATATTATTTAATGGGAAAAAAAGGATCCCAGCACTTCATGTTGGTCTCGGTGCTAGCAGGCTCAGCTGGGTCACATTGCTGTGTCATAAGAGGTGTGATTGAGGTCCTGTCCTCCAAAAGCTACCAGGGCTTCTTCTGCAGTGCCAAGGGCTCTGTGAGCCTTTTCCTTCTGGGTGCATTCCCACTGCTCAGGGGAAAGAACAAGCAGAATCAGGAGGCCTGAAGGAGGTACTGTGGTGCTGGGTGTGGTGGGCTGATGGGCACAGCTCAGCATATGGGCAGTGTCATGGCCTCTCTGGCCAGTTCCTCCCACACCAACCACAGTGAGAGGTAACACCTCAGTGAGAGATAATTCATCACCAAGAGGTATCTCCAGTGATCTGCAGAGAACTGTTCCTCTCCCCAGCATTCACCAGCCCCCAGCATCAATATTCCTCCTCCTGAAGCCTGTTGTGTGTGTGTGAGGGGGTGCAGATGTGCGCTAGTCACCTTTTGTCCTTTGGGTATATCTCTTATGGCCATTTCTGGGATTAAGCCCCATTTTGGGGTTGTATTTCTGATTTCCAGGCTGGTTTCATTCATCTCTCCTGACAGCCTTACCTGGCAGTGTTCCAGTGAAGTGCAGCAGCTCCTGAGTTCTAGTCCATGTCCCCATTCTTGTTCAGCCAGGAAACCTGTTTCTGTTCAACCAAGAGCTCAGCCCCATTTGTGTCTCTGTGCCATGTGATACCTTCCCTCTCCTCTCCTTTCCCACAGTCTTGTCCTTACATGAGAGGTTTTTTTTGTCCAGTAAGCTGCTACTTTTCCACCTCCATAGATCTGCCAGCTTCCACTCCCTTGCTTCCATCTTTTGTCTTTCCTTCAGCATGTGTCCCGTGTCTCTTGCTGCCTCTTCTAGTTCCCACCTTTTGTTGTAGGTCTCTACTTTTCTCACAAGTCCAATACTTAGGAAGGTCATTTTTATACTAGAATTTTGACTTCACCACACACAATCAGGTTAAACAGGCTCTAGGTGGCAATATACAGCATCTGCTTCCTCAGGTCAAGCAGCTGATCCAGACTTCAGGCCCTTCAGACTTCTCAGGATTCGATTGAAAGTCAGTCTTGTTCTAGAAGTGGGTCTGGAGTGTTTCATTTGCCTTGGTGGCTTTTCCACCTGCTTTTTCCTGCTTGTCACTGACTTCTTGCTTGACAGAGAGGAACTTGGACCCACACTCTGTCTTCGCAGGCACACACTGTTGCTTTTCTAAGAGTACTTTGAGGCCTCTTCTCCTTCCTTTATCTATGGATTTCCTTCTCCTGTTACTCAGTGGAACATCTAGAAACAGAGGAATCAAAACAATCAGCAAAGAGCACCTGCCCCAGTGTCTGCAGTGTGGACACATCCCCCGTGTCTGAGTGGAGAGCTATTTCAGGTCTTTTGGTTCTGGTCATACCTGTGAGTTGAGAAATTCTTGGAGACAGGCTGTGCTGAGCACTTCCTGCCTGGGGCAGCGGTACAGGTTTCTGCCTGCTCTGCAGCCCAGAGCATTTGGGTGCAGTTCCCTGTATTCAGGTGTTGATCAGGCTGTGTGAGGCCAGCAGTGTCCGTGCCTTAAGAACCACTTTCCCTCCTGCACTTATGTGGTATTAGGGCTTGTCCAGCATTTTCCTCAGCCTAGCTGGACTATGTCTCTGGTTTTCCATGAAGGGTGGTCTGAAGATGCAGGTCAGTAAGGGACTGAGGCAGGTGGGTGTGGGGTAGCACAGTGATGGTGGGAGTTTGTCTGGAAATGGCTCTCGGTTCTCCGCGGAGGGAGACACTGACACTGCTGCTGATGTGCTGACGCTTGAACACCTCTTCTTTGAGATTTCAGTAACAGTGTCTCATCCTGTTTTCTCTTGGGATCGTGCTATGGGCTTTAAAAAGCCTCTCAAAGAACCTCTGTCAGGAATTGGTGTGTCTTATGGGGCAGATTGTGCTGAAGGCTCAACATTAGGGAGAAATTCTTCCCTGTGAGGGTGGGCAGGCCCTGGCACAGGTTGCCCAGAGAAGCTGTGGCTGCCCCGTCCCTGCAAGTGTCCAAGGCCAGGCTGGACAGGGGTTGGAGCAGCCTGGTCTAGTGGAAGGTGTCCCTGCCCATGGCAGGGGGTGAGAAGGAATAATCTTTCAGGTGCCTCCCAACCAAAACTATTCCATGATTCTGTGAAGAGGTGAGCAGGCAGGTCAAGGGTGGTGAGGCTGGAGATGACTCACCTATTACAAAATGAGCCTCCCCTGTGGAGGTGGCTGTCTGCCCTCCCAAACCTGTGACTGTGTCCCTCTCCTTGTGCCTCAGAAGAGGAACCTGTGCCAGCTCCTGTTCAGAGCAAGCTGTTCCCGGGAAGAGGCCAGTCTGTTGTTGCTGTGTTAGAACTCAGGGGGCCCCCAAAGGAAGCAGGCACTGCAGAAGCCACAGGGGACCCCAAGACGCTGCTCCCTCCTGGTCTGCCCTGTGCCATGGTAGCTGCAGTTCTCCCAGCTCAGCCTAGGAGTGTGTTTGGGCTGTTCGCATCCTGAAAGGCTGATCAGCCAAGACTCAGCTTAGACAACCTGCTTCCGTTCCCTCCTGCAGACTCTGTGAGCAGTGTCCAGTCTGCCCTGCCTGGTACAGGGTTGGCTGTCTGGGGATGCTGAGTGCTTGGCACGCTCCTCCCCGCACTGTGCTAATGCTCTTAGGCTGCGGCAGCAGCCGGGGTTTGAGCACAAACCTTCATTTCCCTGTCAGTACCCAAAGCTGCTTAGGGGCCCTGCAAGCTCCACAGCTGCCACTCACTCAGAAACACAGATTTAGCCCATGGAATGTTTTGTCTCCAGCGTCCTCACAAGGAAAGATGGCTGAAATAACACAGGGACATAGATTCTAACTGGGGGAACTTCTTCCTGAAGGACATGTCTCACCTGCCCATGGCCCAGGTGTTGGCCAGTGCACGGCGCTGTCCAAGCCCTTTAGAGGGGTTTCCAGAAATCCTGACGAGGTGGTGCATCATGTGAGCAGGATTGTTGCTAATTGGGAGGCAAATCTCTTGCCCACAGGTTTAACTTTGGCCATGTCAGCAAAATGTGTGAAGGACCTGGTGTTCAGTGGGTTCTTGTAATGCAAATTAAGCTTCTGCTTAATCAGAAGAGATGGTGGTCCCGTGGTGTAGTGGAGAGCACTCCGGTCTCCGACTCCCAAGGTCGCGAGTTCGAGTCTCAGTACGGGCCGCCCCCGGCAGTTCAATGCCTCCCTGCCATCCGATCCCGTCAGATCTTGGATGCCAAGCAGGGTCAGCCCCGGTTAGTACCGGGTGCTGTAGATAGTCCCAAGGACTTCACTGTCACTGTCCAAGCTTGCTCGGCCGTGTCAAATGAACCTTAGGACTTAAACGGTGGGGCCAGTTCTGCACATGCTGTGCCTCACCTGAAAAATCCCCTGCGCAGGCTCGGAGGGCACACCCATGTGGGGTGAGCCCTTCCCAAATCTTTGTTCGCGAAGATTGGCCATTATTATTATTATTATTACTATTATTATTATAATCAGAAGAGTTAATCCGAAGTGTTTTCTCCCTCTTAACCACACTTTTTCCTCTTCTCTCTTTCCCTCTGCTCTCAGGGAGAAGACAGCTTCTTAGAAAAGGTAACACAAGCAATTGCAGTGTGGCAGTCTGCTTCTCAGTGGTGTGTTTGTAAAGAATGAGAGCTTTTCTCTTGTTTTCTGTGGCAGAGGGAAGGGGAGGGGGACACTGCTGCCAGCAAAGCCTCTTAGCACAGCTGTGGGCTGGATGAGAACATGAAGAAGCACATAGTGACCCCAGAGCCAAGCCCAACTGAGATGTTAAAGCTCACTAAATTTGCTTCTGGGGAAAACAATTACTCTTCTGATGCTGGCAGCAGTGCTGGATATTCCCAGAAAAGATCAGCAGCCTCTGAGGTAGCAGAGTTCAGTCTCACTGTGCACGTAAGGTGGAGTTCACCACAGCACCCTCTCAGAGCTGTGGGGAGAGGGCTGGAGCAGGAAGCTGAGGTCCTTTGGTCCTTCCATCTTTTGTCCCTTGTGGTATCTGACGGAAGTCCTGTGCAGGAGATAGATGTTTCTGCACCTCCTCAAGCAGTGGAGCTGGGGATGCTGACCCTGATGGCCATGATGCCCAAGCAAGATCACTGCTTCTCTTGGCACCCATGCTCCATGCTGGAGCCAGGCAAGGAAAACATGTCCGTCGGAGAGCAAGTGGGAGATACTGGGCCTGTTCCTGCCATCCCTGTGCTGGCTCTGACGTTTTTAACTTGTTTGAGCTGGCTCTGTGCCGGATTCGAAGGCTGGGTGAGTCTCCTCTCCAGGCTGTTGGTGCAGTAACAGGGTAAAAGAGGAGAGGGAAGGCATGTCCCCTCTCTTAAGAGGGGCTTGAACTCGGGTGTTAAACTACATGAAGCTCCCAGACTCCCTCCTGGCAGAGAAGGGAGGAATTGGTCGCTGCCTCTGGGACCATCCTTTCGTGGGAGCATCTTCCCATGGGAAGGACAGGGTGATGCCTCCCATTCTCGCACGGGGCAGGAGAGGGCGCTCGGGGTCCGGCCAACGCGCACGCCGCCGACTCCTCCTCCTCTGCCTCCTCCTCCTCCCCCGCGCTGAGACGTCCCGAGCCTCCTCCTCCTCCGCTTGTGTGAGCAGCTGGGATCTCCTGCCTGGGTGTCTCCGCAGCTCTCCGAGTCATGCCAGGGGCTGCTCCAGTGCTCAGCTCCAGCGGTGCCCTGGCACAAGGGGTTTCTATAGGGGAGTTTGCAGCCCAGGGAGAGGATACACAGCTCTCTCCTTTTCCTTAGGGGAATTCTGTAATGCTCCTGCTTGTCACGCTGCTTCCCAGCCTTCCCAGTGTGTGCAGCTGAGGGAGATAGCCGTGCATCCACGACCCCAGCTGGGACAGACCTGGTGGTATGCAGGGCAGAGCTGTGCTATGCCAAATGGCACCTGGGGCTACTGCCTGTGCTGTTGGGCTCAGGACAACCCAGGGTGTCTCTGGGTGTGGCAGGGAAGCCGACCCTGGCACCGGCTGCTGCCAGTGTGTGTTGCGGGGACAGCCATGGCAGTTGTCCCTTCAGCTGCCAGCTGGAGTGAGATGCTTTGTGTGTGGCTTGTGGGCTCCACTGCTGGTGGCCAGGGTTGTGTTCCTGCTTGCACTTGTCTCTGGGTGCTTTGGGAGTGCTGGGCATGGCTTCTTCCTTGGAGCTCACAGGACTGTGAGTGATCATGAAGTGAAAGTAAAATCAAGCCAAGAATATTGATTCCATTAAAGCTCAGTGTGATGGAGATGTCTGGGCTGTGGAGCTCATCAGTTGCTCCACATGAGTAAACAGGAACCGTGGCAGTGGTGGTATGTGCTCAGTGAGGCTCTTCTTGGGAAAATCAGGGGACATCAGGACTGTTTCAGAACTCTGAGGGCAGCTGTGGCTGGAGCACACCAGACCTGGGGCAGACATGGGTCAGTGGAATGAGCAGGCCCAGAGGCTGGATCTAACTCTGTGTGGGAGCTCACTCAGCACAAGGACTCACTGGATCCCATCTCTGTCAGCTGCAGGGTGGGAGCTGGGATCAGGGTGGACCACCCTGTGAAGCCAGAGCCCCCTCCTGTGGGGCTGGAGGGGCTGGGGCTGTCGGGAGAGCAGGCAGGTTGTTCCATGGGGCAGCAGGAGGGGCAGAGCCAGGGCCTACTGAGCCATGATGGGTGCTGTGAAAGCAAGTCAGGACCAGAGCAGTCCTGGGTCCTGCTACCTCCCCTCTCCCACTTTTCCCTGCAAGGCACTGAGGTTTCCTGAACCATCATGTGCTCTTTGTTCCCAGGAGAAATCTGTCCTGCAAATGGGCTGTCTGGACAGTGAGGAGGCAGGTGAGGTGCCACTGCAGGTGCCGAAGGAGATCTGGCTCTTGGTGGACCACCTGTTCAAGCATGCTTGTCACCAGGTGAGAAGGAGGGAGAGAGGGAGAGGACCTTTGCCATGCTGGGAGCTCTCCTGGTGACCTGGTTGCTCTAAGGCACCTGGAGATCAGCTCCAGTTTGGTGTTTACAGTACAGTACTTTTCTCTGTGCTTGAGGCACTGGCTGGGGGTCCCCCAGGGTTCACCCCACAGTCACTGTGCACCTCAGCTTTTGTGGGGAAGGTGACTTTATCAATCCCTGTGCTGTTTTTGGCAGGAGGACCTGTTCCAGACTCCAGGCATGCAAGAAGAGTTGGAGCAGATCATTGACTGCCTGGACACCAGCATTCCTGAGACAATCCGTATCCTTGCCTGATGGATCTCATTTCTGCTGGGAGAGCTTGCTCTCAGGAGAGCTTGTCTGTCACCTTTACCTGGCAGTGTCCCTGGTGGGGGTTGGTTGGTCCTCCCACAACCTCTCTGGAAGCTGAGTGTGTGCTTTCCAAAGCAACCAGGGGACTCAGGAAGCTTCCACAGGGCTGTGCCAAGCGTGGGATCTGGGATACTGGGAAGCATGGTATGGAGAAGGGGCTAATGGAGCAGGGGGCATCTGTAGGGAAATGTAGTGCAGGATGGATGGAGCAGTGTTTTCTATGGATGAGGGACAGCGGAGGAGGAGGAGCAATTAGACAGGCAAGGAATTTGCACGACCTCCAAGGAGGAAGCAGAGATGAGCACCTGGGGAGGGAAGGGATCTCTCTGCTCAGCACAACCCTTGATTCCCACGGGTCCAGCGGGCAGCAATCACTCCGTGGCTGAAGCCCTCCTCATCTTCCTGGAGGCTCTGCCAGAGCCTGTAATCTGCTACGAGCTGTACCAGCGGTGCCTGGAGTGGTCACACAGCAGCCGTCTGTGCCGACAGGTGTGGAGCTGCCATTGCTGGCCAGGGGCTCAGGGCAGCTTTCCTGCTGGCTTGGGCTCTGCTTTGGCCCTGTGCCTGCCTGGGTCTCACCCCCCTCCCAGGGACTGGCAGGTGGCTCTGGTAGCAGGCAGCTCTTCTATAGACACCTGTGTCACTTCGAGCATGTGGGGAATAGCAGTCTGGGGGAGGGAAGGAGCCACCTCTGGTCGTACAGGCTTGAGCACCTGCTCAGAGCTACAATTCCTGTCCTTCCCTGGAGGACTGAGTGGCTCTTAAAAGTTGGTGGGGCAGCAAGACAGACCAAGCTTATCCTTGAGCAGAGGGGGAAGTTTTGGGGCAGTGAGAGCTGGAATCCAGCTGGAAACAAGCAGGAACCAGCCCCAGGGCAGTGGATGCTTTTTGCTGGTAACAGTTTTCCTAGAGGCAGTGTCACCAGGAGCCACAGCCCACAAGTGCCATTAGCACTGGGCTGCAGCTGGGGTTCACTGCTCTGGAGCCCAGAGTGCCACACGTGCCCAAGCTGCAGGGATGGCAGCTGAGAGAGCTTCCTGACTATTTCCTTGCAGGTGATCCTTCAGCTGCCGAGCTGCCACCGCAATGTGTTTCGGTACCTAATGTCCTTCCTCCGGGAGCTGCTCAGGTACTCTGAGGACAACAATGTCAGTGCCACCATGATCGGTGAGTGTTGTTGCTCTGCTCAGCTCCTGCTGCCCTTGCTTTATCCCAGCCCCTTTCTGCACCTTCCAAGGTCTCCATTCCTCACCAGTGGCTGATTTTTACCTGCCTCCACAGCTGCCCTGTTCTCCAGCCTCCTTCTACGCCCTCCGCCCAACCTGATGGCCAAGCAGACCCAGCAGGATCGCCAGCGTGCCATCAACTTCCTCTACAGCTTCCTGCTTGCTGGGGATGAGGAGTGACTCCTGCCGTGTGCCAAAGCCAGGGCCCGTGTTACAGCCGGGCCCCTCACAGCTCTGAGGGGTAAAGGCTCAAAGCTCTCCAAGTGCCGTGTTTACAGTTGGAAGGGATGTGTTCCCCCTCCTTCCCATGCCGTACCCCACGCTGCAGAGGACCTGCACGCTCATTGCACTGCCATCCACCACTGGAGCCTCCGGCTTCTCCACAGGAGCCGGGTGGATCTGTTGATACCCGAGCACTGTGCCAGCACCCATTGTCCTGTGGCAGTGTCACCCAAGTCATGCTTTTCTCTGTGTCACCCCCATCTCCTTGGAGCTGCTGTGGAGAATGGTGGGGAAGGCTGGTGCTCTCAGAGGCCGTGGCACACTGCATCCTCTGGTGCCAGGTATGTATGCTGGTGTGTACACCACCCCAGACTGGTGTGGGACATGTGTCATCCTTTGCCACACAGCTGGCCTAGACAGACCTGATGCCATCACTGTGCTATGGACCGTGCTGTCCCAGGAAGGTTGTTTGGACATTCGACCTCTCCTCTTTGGCAGGGCCTTCCCCGCCTCCCTCTATCCCAGGGCCCTGGCACACAGGTCTGTCCCTGCACCTCCTGTTCTGCCCTTGCTCTCTCCCTTCCCCCTGCACCTGGCTTCCCTCAGGGACACAGGATGGCGGGTGGCTTGGAGTGGGTGGGGTCAGGCAGGGCCATGAGTTGCCCTGTGTTCCTCCCAGGCTTTTCCTGTGCCTGGCACAGAGCAAGACATGGCTCCTGTCCCTCCATCCTGGCTTGCCCAGCTGGGTAGCACAGGCTGGGTAACCAGGTGACATTGGTTGGGGTCCATCCCCTCCTCCCCAGGATGTTAAGGGGGTTGCAGGCTTAGCAGGGTGAAAGAACCCAGAAATGCACCTCATGAGCCAGAGGAGCAGCTTGGCGGGGGGCTGTAGTGCCAGGGTCCCACACAGCTACAGAGGGGACAGCCCCTGGGACTGGTGACCATGGGTGTGAGAGGGTGGCCTGTCCCACTGAAACACTAAGAGGCGTGTGGGGCCATATGGCCTTGGCTGAGGGAGGCCAGAGGCACGAGGGGAGGGGGCTGTGGTCACAGAGCCCCCACCAGTGCTTGGCCCAGCCCAGGGTGTCTGTGTCCCCGTGATCCCTGTGCACTGGCTAAGCTGCCACAGGCTCCCCTCTCTTCTGCCTCTATTTTTTCCTTTTCCTTAAAATTTTTAAATTACATAATTTATTGGGAAACCGTTTGTTGCAAATAAACCTCCGTTGTGCAAGGCCTGGGGCTGCGCTGGGTGCGCCTGCCCTGCCTCACACTGCTCTGCGCTGCTGGGGTGACACAGCCCTGGCAGGGGCTCCGGGGCAGCCATGGGCTGGGCTTTCCCCCTGCCACCCAAGCAGCATGCTGGGGAGACAGGGTCCCATGGCCCTGGTTCCTGCTGGTTGAGCTCCTAGGTGTGCCCCTGATGCACGAACAGCATCCCAGTGCCCCCAGAGGCGGTGGCCTGGCACGTGCCACACCAGGATGGAGTTGGCACGGGGTAAGCCTGGGCAGTGGATGCAGCAGGGTATGTGGCACATGGCTTTGGCAGCCCCAAACAGCAAGGCCTGTGCTCCCCAAGGTCCCCCTGGTCCAGCAAGGGGAGCAGTGGTGGAGAAAGTCCACGTGTCCTGCTGCAGGAAACTGTGGCCGGTGTCATCTCCATCTGCTTCCTGCCAGCTCCTTGGGAGCAGGGCTGTGCCCAGGCAGCTGCTCCTCTGCTGTCACGGAGGGGACCGACGCAAGGTGCCGGTATTGTTCCCGTGGCCACCACATTCCTGCCACTGCCGGCGGAAATGCCAGAGAGAGAACGAAGGCCTGATGCTGCTCCCCAGGGATGGGACAAAGCCTGGGCCTGCCCATCCTCCTCCGGAGGGCACAAGCGTTCTTGGGGGGACCTTGGAGGCTGCTGGGATGCAGCTCTGCAGGGCTCACACATGCATCATCTCACCATGAACACCATGACCAAGGGACACTGGTGGGGCTGAAGAGGCTGGTGGTGTCCCAGTAGTGGGGCTCAGCCTGTGGCGTGGCACAGCCAGTGTCCCGCAGCCACACTGGACATCCCTCACTGGCAGTGAGTCCTCCCTGTTCTCTTCATGGGCAGCCCGAGATCCCCAAGGACTGCAGAGTTCACATCACGTACCTGCTCATCCCATTCCCAGCCCCTCTCCCGGTGTACCCAGCATCCTTATTCCCTGCTCAGTGGGCCAGGACTTGGCAGACCCCATCCTTTCCATGCCAGGATAGACTTCTGCTCACACACCCAGGGGCAAGGACTGCCCTGTGCCCCAGCACAGCCCCTGTGTCCCCTCTGCCTGTGCCCCAGTCCCCACCACTGCCCGCTCTGTCCTGGTTCCTGCTGTGGTATGGGTGTGCTGGCACTGCTGTGTCACACGGGGCACAGGGAATATGGCCAAGCCCAGCAGCTCCCACCTGCCTGCAGGCAGCAGGCCAGGCCAGGAAGAGCCAGAGATTCCTTAGGTCTCCCGGCCCAGGAGCCTTTTCCTCCTTCCAGGCTGGCCACAGCCCAACCAGGGAGTTCTCCCTGGCCTCCTCCTTCCAGGCTGATGTAGGAGGGCTGGGGTCAGGGCTCAGCTGTGTAGCTTCTGGCTGCAGCCCAAGAGCTCAGGGCTGGGCACTGCCTGGGTGATGTGGGGCATCGCTGCCTTGCCTGGCACAGCCACAGAAGTCTCTCTGGTCGTCTGCCGGGCCACCCTCCTGCCCATCCTGACCATGCCCAGACAGGGACCTGCAGGAGCTCTTGGGCAAGATGTTGCCTGCCCACAGCTGTGGGGTAGGTGCTGAGGAGTGGTTTGAGGTGCAGGGGAAGAGCCCTCCCAGTTCAAACCAGCAGCAGCAGCAGCACCATAGGCTTGCAAAGGAGGAATGATGTCCCCACAGCACCCCAGAGCCACAGCTGGTGTCAGCTGGGGGGACTGGCCAGGGCACTGTGTCCTGCCTCACCATAGCTCCAATGCCAGTGCTGCCACCAGGACGTTGCTGGGACTGGAAAACCGGGCATGAAGTCCTGGATGGGACTGGGCAGTGAGTGGGCAACCCTTGTCCACCTACCCACCCATACCACCATGGGGGCACCAACAGTAGCTTTTGCGGGGCTCATGGGGCAGCTGGTGCTGGCAAAGTGGGGTGGTGATGGCTCATGGGGTGGCCAGCAGCAGCAGAGTGGGTGACAGTGGCTCCTTGAGGCTTGCAGGGTGGCAGAGGCGAGGGGGGCAGCAGTGGGATGGGGGAGGATCCCAGGGTCTCTCGGGGCAGCTGGCAGTGGTAAAGTGGAGCAGCAAGGATAAGGTGGGGCAGCAGTGGCCCGTGGGGACTCGCGGGGTGGCGGTGGCTCACGGACCGCGCGGCCGGTGTGCGTGGCGGCGTGGCGGGAGCGCACTGGCGACTGGCCGGGCAGCACATCCCTCCCGGTCCCAGCGGATGAGCTAATAGAGGCCAGCTGGGCCCGGACGCTTCCCCAGCCCCGCTCCCAGCCCGCAGCTGCAGCCCTTCCGCTCCTCCACAGCCCCTTAACCCCCTCCCCGCCGGCACTGCTGACCCCCACCCGTGCCCACCTCATGGCTACACACCCCTGCCTGCATCCCCATGCCTGAGACATTCCCCGTGGGTGGCCCCCTGCAAACAGCGTGCGGTTTGGAAGCCTCACGTGAGCCTCACCAGCTGGGGCTTAGGAGGGCCCTGTCCTGTGGGGTCTCATCCTCTTGCAAGGCCCAACCCCCCCTCCCCACCTGCAGGGTCCTACAAGGACTCTCAGTCTGACTCTCAGACCCACTGCCCCTCCCATATGAGTCCTGCTCACACACAGCCCCATGGAGTGGGAACACCATGGAGTGGGATAACAGGAGGTGAACACCAAGGAGCGGTATTCCAAGAGTGGGATACCAGTGACAAGAGATGTCAGGATGGGGACACAGGTATGTGAGCATCAAGATGGGGACATGGAGGAGGGGGATGACAGGGATACCAGGGACTGAGACACTAGGGACAGGGATGCTCCTGTGTGTGAGTCTGGGGTGGCTGCCCAGGGCCAGTGGAGTCAGGCTGGAGTAAAGGGAAGATCCATCAGCCACTGGGGCTGCTCCATTGACAGCAGCACAGTCAGATGGAACCAGTGAGAGCCATGCCCAGGACTGGGCCACCACACCCTGGCACAGGGGTGGCTGCCTGTCCTACACCAGGGTTGAAGAACTCCAGCAAGGCACTGGGCAGTGGCAGCAACCTCCCCTGTGTCCCTGCATGTCCCACTGGCCTCATCCTCCTCCCACCAGGACCAGATCAGGCCCAAACCCTCCTCCCAAAAACAAACCCAAGAATGGGCTAAAGGATCAGAGCAACACTTGGAGCAGCACAGGACCTTTGCTCTGTGGCCCAAGAGTCCCCCAGCTCCTCTCTACCCTCACTGTCCAACTAGGGCCAGTGTCCCTGTGCCCTTCCAGCATCCCCTCTGCCATCTCCCAGACCCTCAATCCCACAGGCTCAGCAGCTGGTTTCTCTCCTTGCTAAGACACCTTCTTTGCCAGCACTGGGCTGTAGAAGGGACTGCCGTGGCCCCAGCCATGATCCCTGGCACCTACAGGCAGCTTCAGAAGCAAGCACAGGGTTCTGGGATCCCTCCCCACCAGCAGGCAAGCAACCCCTACCCACCTCTCCAGAAACCAGCATGTATTGTCATCATAACTTTTTACTATAAAGATGTATTTACATGGAATAAATCTTTACAGACATTGGAGAAAATCACCAGGGCCCAGCTCAGAGCCAGAGCCCCTCCTTTGGTACATGGCAGTGCTTGACAGATACCTCAGTGCGCCCCTGCTCCTGCTGTCCCACAGCGCGGGCCAGGCACAGGGGCCCAGAGCTCCACACTGTGTTCTGAGTGGGCACCCCACACCTCGGGGGTCCCCGGAAGGTGGGTCTACCAGCAGGAAAGGGACTCCACACTCATTGGGGAGGGCAGCTCACCCAAGGTGAGCACCATGGGAATAAATAGACTCGGGACAGGCTGTGTGCTCTGCCCCCCCAGCACGGGGGTGACCGAAGGCTGGGGCAGGGCCCCGAGGGAACTCGCAGCCTCCTGCAGAGAATCTGCTCTGCTTGACAAAGTGCTTAGCACAAAGCCCATGGTCCTGGCGGGCCGATGCCCAGGACAGCCCTGTGCCCACCAGGACAGGCAGCCCCTGGCCCTTCTGCAGCAGGAGGCGGCCATAGGGAACAGGAGGCACCTACGGTGCCAGACAAGGTGCCGAGGCCACCAGGGACAGCTACAGGGAGGAGGTGATGCCAGCCGAGGGCTCACAGGTGGGACCCTACGCTCGAGGCCAGAGGATGAGCAGAGCAGGCGGGGACACGGCGTGGGCGATGGAAGCTGCGTCCATGGAATGCTGCTGGCAGCCCTGCAACGAGAGCAAACCCAGGTACGTGCCAGTTTCCTCTCGGCATCATCACACGTTCTCCCCGTGTCCCCCATGCTCCCCTGCATCTCACCTGGCTCAGAAGGGCATTGGGCCCTTGTGGGAGAGCCGGGGCCGGGGCCGCCGGTACCTCCGCCAGCCTCCCGGCCGCTGCCCGGTCCCTCGCCGTGCGCCCCGTGGCCGCACCACCCTTGGGGCGAGGCCGTTCTGAGCATCCTTCCCGTCCGGCGCCTGGCCCAGCGGTCCTGGGGAGGGCAGGAACAGAGCTAGCCGGGTGAACCCCCGCATGGGACAGGGACGATAGTGCCATGGGGCTGCCTGGCCCCTGGCCGGCGGGTTTCCTGGATTGTCTCCAACAGGAGCCATCGCCGCCGAGTGCTTCCTGTGCCGTGGTGGCCAGACCACCTGTGCCCAGCATGGCCACCTCGTGTGGCCATGGCCACCGGCCTCACCATGGGGCTTGGGGCTGCCCAGAGGCTGCCTTCGGCCCCAGCCTTCCCCACGGCCACACTCCGTGCTCCCCTCTGTGCCGGGGCCACCGCGACCCTCAGCCCCTCGCTCTGAGTCACTCCCCCGCATCGCCGGGGTGCCTGGTGGTGATGCTCTGGTCCCACTACTGGTCCCAGCACNGGGCCACCACACCCTGGCACAGGGGTGGCTGCCTGTCCTACACCAGGGTTGAAGAACTCCAGCAAGGCACTGGGCAGTGGCAGCAACCTCCCCTGTGTCCCTGCATGTCCCACTGGCCTCATCCTCCTCCCACCAGGACCAGATCAGGCCCAAACCCTCCTCCCAAAAACAAACCCAAGAATGGGCTAAAGGATCAGAGCAACACTTGGAGCAGCACAGGACCTTTGCTCTGTGGCCCAAGAGTCCCCCAGCTCCTCTACCCTCACTGTCCAACTAGGGCCAGTGTCCCTGTGCCCTTCCAGCATCCCCTCTGCCATCTCCCAGACCCTCAATCCCACAGGCTCAGCAGCTGGTTTCTCTCCTTGCTAAGACACCTTCTTTGCCAGCACTGGGCTGTAGAAGGGACTGCCGTGGCCCCAGCCATGATCCCTGGCACCTACAGGCAGCTTCAGAAGCAAGCACAGGGCTCTGGGNCCTCTACCCTCACTGTCCAACTAGGGCCAGTGTCCCTGTGCCCTTCCAGCATCCCCTCTGCCATCTCCCAGACCCTCAATCCCACAGGCTCAGCAGCTGGTTTCTCTCCTTGCTAAGACACCTTCTTTGCCAGCACTGGGCTGTAGAAGGGACTGCCGTGGCCCCAGCCATGATCCCTGGCACCTACAGGCAGCTTCAGAAGCAAGCACAGGGTTCTGGGATCCCTCCCCACCAGCAGGCAAGCAACCCCTACCCACCTCTCCAGAAACCAGCATGTATTGTCATCATAACTTTTTACTATAAAGATGTATTTACATGGAATAAATCTTTACAGACATTGGAGAAAATCACCAGGGCCCAGCTCAGAGCCAGAGCCCCTCCTTTGGTACATGGCAGTGCTTGACAGATACCTCAGTGCGCCCCTGCTCCTGCTGTCCCACAGCGTGGGCCAGGCACAGGGGCCCAGAGCTCCACACTGTGTTCTGAGTGGGCACCCCACACCTCGGGGGTCCCCGGAAGGTGGGTCTACCAGCAGGAAAGGGACTCCACACTCATTGGGGAGGGCAGCTCACCCAAGGTGAGCACCATGGGAATAAATAGACTCGGGACAGGCTGTGTGCTCTGCCCCCCCAGCACGGGGGTGACCGAAGGCTGGGGCAGGGCCCCGAGGGAACTCGCAGCCTCCTGCAGAGAATCTGCTCTGCTTGACAAAGTGCTTAGCACAAAGCCCATGGTCCTGGCGGGCCGATGCCCAGGACAGCCCTGTGCCCACCAGGACAGGCAGCCCCTGGCCCTTCTGCAGCAGGAGGCGGCCATAGGGAACAGGAGGCACCTACGGTGCCAGACAAGGTGCCGAGGCCACCAGGGACAGCTACAGGGAGGAGGTGATGCCAGCCGAGGGCTCACAGGTGGGACCCTACGCTCGAGGCCAGAGGATGAGCAGAGCAGGCGGGGACACGGCGTGGGCGATGGAAGCTGCGTCCATGGAATGCTGCTGGCAGCCCTGCAACGAGAGCAAACCCAGGTACGTGCCAGTTTCCTCTCGGCATCATCACACGTTCTCCCCGTGTCCCCCATGCTCCCCTGCATCTCACCTGGCTCAGAAGGGCATTGGGCCCTTGTGGGAGAGCCGGGGCCGGGGCCGCCGGTATCTCCGCCAGCCTCCCGGCCGCTGCCCGGTCCCTCGCCGTGCGCCCCGTGGCCGCACCACCCTTGGGGCGAGGCCGTTCTGAGCATCCTTCCCGTCCGGCGCCTGGCCCAGCGGTCCTGGGGAGGGCAGGAACAGAGCTAGCCGGGTGAACCCCCGCATGGGACAGGGACGATAGTGCCATGGGGCTGCCTGGCCCCTGGCCGGCGGGTTTCCTGGATTGTCTCCAACAGGAGCCATCGCCGCCGAGTGCTTCCTGTGCCGTGGTGGCCAGACCACCTGTGCCCAGCATGGCCACCTCGTGTGGCCATGGCCACCGGCCTCACCATGGGGCTTGGGGCTGCCCAGAGGCTGCCTTCGGCCCCAGCCTTCCCCACGGCCACACTCCGTGCTCCCCTCTGTGCCGGGGCCACCGCGACCCTCAGCCCCTCGCTCTGAGTCACTCCCCCGCATCGCCGGGGTGCCTGGTGGTGATGCTCTGGTCCCACTACTGGTCCCAGCACCGGTCCCAGTCCCCTGGGGCGCCGGGCCGGGATGTTCTGGTCCCAGTTCCAGACCCAGCTGCAGTTCCAGCATCACCAGTCTCACACTCCCGCGGGGGCCGGGTGGCAGCCGGAGTCGGGGCCGAGCCCCGCGTGGGTTCCGCCGCGGGACTCGGCGATGCCCGCGGCTGTCACTGCGGCTTCGGACGGTCCCGCTCACGCTTTGCACGGGGGACCAAGGAGTTTTCGGCTCTATGAAAAAGCGCTTTGTCCTCTCCAGCCCGGCGGCAGGGGCCGGGGTGCCGGTCCCCCCGCAGCCCGCGGCCACCCCGGCGCGGTCCCCGCCGTCCCC
>VWZD01000822.1:16510-43315 GCA_013396695.1 Sakesphorus luctuosus | reverse complement strand
CAAAAGAAGGGGTAAAATCCAGTGTGTGGGTGTGGCTTAGTCAGTTCCATCTGGATGAAGTACAAACAGGACCTGCTAGAATTGTTTTGCTGTGCTAGGCCCTGCTCTGGCTGCCGCTACTTACCTTTTGTTTGAGTTCAGGGAAGTAGAAACATTTTGTTGTTACTCTTTCTCTTTCTTGCAGGGTGTCTTTTAGAGTGCTCATGAATCTAGAGTAACAGACTTTACTTTGTATTAACTGGGGAGTGGGAGGTTATTTCTTGTTATATATAACTTGTGTGTGTTATATCGTAGTTTTCTCTTGATTTTCTCTTTTCTGTATAAATACATATAGTTAGTTTCAGCATAAACCTAGTTCAGAGGTTTGTTCCCTCTCCCTCTTCTTCCCTTTTCACTCTGTCTTGGACAGTTGGCATTTTGCCAGCTCAGAGAAGCTGTGGCTGCCCCATCCCTGGAAGTGTCCAAGACCAGGTTGGATGGTGCTTGGAGCAACCTGGTCTAGCAGAAGGTGTCCCTGCCCATGGCAGGGGGTCAAAACTAGAGGATCTCTAATGTCACTTCCAATCAATATCAGTCTGTGACTCTGATCTGTCCTGGATGAGGATGTGCATCCATCCATCCCTGAAGGTCCATGTCCATGCCAGGGATGGACACCTCCAGCACCTGTGGCAGCAGCTCTGCCCCTCATCCAACCTTTCTCTCCACAACCGGAGTCAATAAAGCCACTGGAGGAAGCACCTATGCAATAAAGGACAGGCCTCGGGGTCAAGGCTCTTTATGACGAACATAATGAGTTTAAGCAAGGCAGATGAGCAGAGGTGTGGAGCTGATGGATCTGGCAGAACAAAGGGCACATCCCAGCAGGATCCTCCCACGGAGCACAGGTCCTTGGGAAGCCTCAGAGGTGGCTGCCGGTCCTGGGCTGTGGAGAGGTGCTGGTGACCCCCTGCATGGCTCAGTCATCACTCTCCTCTTCCACACGTCTCTGCCAGCACAAGGGCTGCTCCATGCTGACACATGGCTGATGTGCCCTGTGCTGGTGTCTCCAACACAACCCACTGAGCACTCTGGATTTATCATCCCTGTTACCCCAACAGCAGGATCATCTGCTCTCACCAGCACTGAGATCACCCTGTGATCTCTTTCAAGACTTCATGCATATTCCTTCTTCCCAGAAACCTACACCCCACACCAAGCTGGACTCAGACAGCTGTCTCTCCCAAGTCCAGTCCCTTTTCCATGTCATTGCCCAAGCTATAAGATGGGATGCAGCACCACATGTGCTGGGGCTCCATCCCTCTGCACTCCTTCTGGACTCTATCTCTGTCCTGCAGGTCCCTGTGCTGCTCCATGACCAGAGCAGGAAGAGCAGCAGCATGTCCATCCCTGCTCCTGCAGCCTATGGGTGCCTGTGGGAGATGTTGGGTAACTGTATCGGATGTTGGATGCCCATGTCAGATGATGGGTGTCCATACTGTTTGATCCCCAGCCAGCTCCCTCAGGCCAGGGAGGCCCAGCAAGATCTGTCCCCTCCCTAGAGCACTGGAGGTATTCCTGCACCACCATCTCCAATCCATCTGCAGGTGGGGGAACCCACAGCCAGCTGGAGGCCACAAGGATTATTGCCTTGCTATGCCTGCTCCTCTCCTGTCCCCTTCTTGTTCCACATCCCTGGGAGCTCAGGGCTCCCCAGTGGGGATATTGGCTGCTTCCCATCTGCTGCGGAACTTTATGTCCCTTGCCAAATGGATGCAGCAGTTTGGAGTAAGAGCAGGATGAACACTGACGTGTTGCTTGGTGTTATCTAGCTTTTCCCCGGAGTAAGAATCATGCTGGTGCAGAGTCACTGACACCGTTACTGCAGCCACAGTGGAAAAACAGCCATGCCAAAAAACGAGGAGTCCAGCCGTGGCTGGAGGATACAACACTGTGTGTTCACAGGACCCAGCCAGGTACAAGAGCCACAGACTGGGGTGGGTGTCACCATTGTGCTGGGTGTCCTGCCAGCTCCCAATCCTGCTCACCAGGAGGATGGGCACTGTGCCCTCCCTGACAGCTGTAAAGGTTGGCAATGATGATGGGGTACCCCACACACATATTGTGTCTGTCAGCCCCAATCTCAGGGTGCTGGGGTGGGGTCTGCACCATGCCAGGGGGATGCTCTGCATGGCTCCATGTCTTGTGGAGGAGGAGGGATGGCTCAAGAGACTGACTGGCTCAGGGCCTGTCTGGCCCTTGCCCCAGAGACCCCTCATCAGCTCTTCATGGCTCCAGGAAACAGGAGTTCCACAGGGAGCAAAGCCTTTCCCTGCCTTCTCCATGGCCACTAGGCTGTGCCAGGCTGAGCTGGCACGCTCCTACCTCTGCTCCCGCAGGATCTTTGGACTTTGTGCTGATTTTGCTGTTTGCTTTTATTTAGCAGCCGGATTTGCTTTCCATGGAAAGGACAACAACCCCCATATGGGCTGGGGCCTCGTCCCTCCCATCCCACATCCCTCTGCCCCTAGGGCAAAGACGCAGGAGGAAGGACCTGTCACACACAGTGTCCCCTTGGATCCCTGTCCTGCTGGGCACTGCCAGGGTAGCCATGTGTACCCTGCACTGGATCGCAGCCTGGGCACTCCTGCTCCACGGTATGCCAGAGGGGTGAGCTGGGTGCTGGGGTGGGATGATACATCTGGGACTCTCAGGAACCATGCACAGAGGATGTGGGATGTCCTAGGCACAGCTCTGGGTGAAGCGTAGTGGGTTCAACCCTGGGGCAGGAGTGGCGCTGTGGCAAGTGGCTCACCCTGGCCCCCTGCCCCAGAGACAGGCTCAGGGCAGGTGATGGGTAAGGAGCAGCCCCCAGGGTGCATGACCAGGCACACAAAGCCCCTCCCTGTGCTGGGGGTGACCCCATCCTGCATTGTCCCATGGACACAAGTTGGGTACACTTGGCCAGGTAGTAGCTGGTGATGGAGAGCTCAGGGAGTGGCAGTTCTGGCAGTGGCACCCAGTGCTGAGTAGCCCTGGGCAGGGGCCAGGTCTGGCTGGGCATGGCCCCGCTGTCACCCGGCTTGTTGGACAGTCCCAGTGCTGGGTTGCTCCAGACAAGCTCCTACCAGCCCTGTCCCTGCACCAGGGCACGGTGAGCACCAGCTGTTCTCTGTGATGATCCCACCATGCCATGGGCACTGGGAGATTTACTTCCTCTTCAGCCCAGTGTTGGCACTGATTTTCACCCACTAATTCTGGGTCTAAACCCCAGGAAAACTGGTTTATGTAAAAAGCCTCAAAGCTGGGCTGGCTGGTGTTTGGGGCTGAGGACAAGGGTCACAGATGGCTGGTGCAGTTCTGGGCTGGAGCAAGGGGCCAGCAGGACCCCAGGCTGCAGCCTGAGGCTCCTGGGTGTCGCCGCACCAACAGGCTGTGCCGCAGGGCAGATGCCACAGGCTCCTTCCACCAGGAATGACATCCGGGATTGCTCCACGGACCCACCGGTGAGCCCTGCCTTGCTGCCCTTCCCTGTTCCTGAGACCTTCTGCATGGGGTCCCCCTCCAGTCACAGCACATGTCCCCCTGTGCCACCAGTACCTGCCACCAACAGCCACCAACACGACAGCACGGCTGGCGGCACTGCGGGACACCATGCGGGCCCACAGCATCCACGCCTACATTGTGCCCTCCACGGATGCCCACATGGTAAGGCAGGAGGTCCCCATGCCCCTGGGGACCTGCTCCCCACTGGCATCCACAGCCGCCTCTCACAGCTCCATCCTGACTCCAGAACGAGTACATCTCCAAGCGGGATGCCCGGCTGGGCTGGCTCACTGGCTTCACTGGCTCTGCAGGTGAGGGCAACCCCCAACCCTGGGGTCCCTGCTTGGGAGGCAAGCACCACCCTTCCTGCTGGTCCTCATCCCTGAGGATCCATGGGCAGGGTATGGTCCCTCTCCCTGAAGGCTCCTGGGGGTCCCTGCAAGCTACAGGGAGAGAAGGAGAGGAGAGGTGGCCCCTGAGCCCCCACTCCTGTCCCAGGCACCAGCGTGGTGACACAGGACAAGGCTGCCCTGTGGACTGACAGCCGCTACTGGACCCAGGCAGAGCGGGAGCTGGACTGCAACTGGGAGCTGCAGAGGACAAGTCAGTGGGGGGCAGAATGGGGGGCTTCTGAGTCCCCTCACTCTCAGGACCACCTCAGCCCCTGCCACAGCTCCTCTGGGCTCAGCACAGGCTGGGACATGGTGTGTCCTCGCAGTGCCACCCAGCTCTCTCCTGCAGCCTGGATCGAGTCCATTGCAATGTGGATCCTGGAGGCGGTTCCCATGGCAGGGAATATCAGCTTGGACCCCTTCCTCTTCAGCATCGGTAGGGCTGGCTGACAGTAGGAGTCACCCTGCCCACGGAAAGGCAGCCCCTGGGTTTGGAATTATCAGGTGCCCCCACCTGTCAGCTGCTTCCCATTCCAGCCACCTGGAAGAGCTACAGTCAGGCTCTACAAGACTCTGGCCGGACCCTGCTTCCCCTCGACACCAACCTCGTGGATCAGGTGTGGGGTGACCAGAGACCCCCTCCGTCCTCCAGCGAGATTTACAGCCTCCCGGCAGCATTCACAGGTACAACCCCAGCCTCCCCACAGCTGCTGGGCGGGCACTCACCTGCAGCACTCGCAGCCCAGGGCCATGGTGGTCCCTGCACTGAGCTGACCACTTGCCCCGCTCCCAGGGAGCAGCTGGCAGGAGAAGGTGGCCAGAATCCGGCAGCAGATGAAGCAGCACGTGCGACACCCCACGGCTGTGCTGCTGTCAGGGCTGGAGGAGACAGCCTGTAAGTACCCCCGGTGCTGTGGCAGATGCCAAGGCAGGTGCCGTGGGCTCCAAACCCTGGGGGTGGGAATGTAGTGGCAGTCACAGACAGAGAGGTCTCGTTCCTGACAGGGCTCTTCAACCTCCGTGGAGATGACATCCCCTACAACCCTGTCTTCTACTCCTACACCCTGCTGACCATCACTAACATAAGGTGGGCAGCATTTCACTGCGGACACAGGGAATGGAGGGGGCTCACAACCCAACCCGCTTCCACTTTTCCCTTCCTGAGCCAGCCCCCATGGGACTCTCCACTCATCCCCGCTGCCTCAGTCCTTAGCCCCACATTTTTCCCAATCCATTCCCCTCTCCCAGCCACCCTGAGCACACTCCCTTCCCGCACAGCCGGAGGGAGGGCTCCTCCCATTCCCTGCCCAGCATCCCCTCTGAGCCCTCCAGCGCCCTCCTCTCCGCTGCTGTGGCTGGGCTCGGGGGGACCAAAGGCGGCAGGTGACCCCCATGTCTGTGTCCGCCCCGTGCTACCCCCTCCCCAGCCTGTTCGTGGAGGGGTCACGGCTGGCGGCGGCGGCGCGGGAGTCCCTGCGCTCCGACTGCCCGGGGCCGCTGTGTGTGGAGCTGCGGGAGTACGGGCAGGTGAGCGCCCACCTGCGCAGCTACACCCAGGGAAACGTCACCGTGTGGCTGGGCACCGAGTACACTACCTACGGCCTCTATGACATCATCCCCCAGGTGGGCACTGCTGCGTGCCAGCAGCGACACCGCGCACTGAGCCAGCCGTGGAGCACGCACGTCCTGCTGGCTGCGGGGCGGCGCCGTGTCACCGCGTTGTGGCAGCCCCTGTGGCCTGAGGGGACAGGTGGCCATAACGCCTCCTGCCTGCCCTCGCAGGAAAAGCTGCTGGAGGAGAACTACTCACCTGTCATGAAGGCCAAGGCTGTGAAAAACACCCACGAGCAGGAGATGCTGCGAGCCGCCCATGTGAGGGCTGTCCCTGTCCCCACAGCCCCCTGCACAGTGCGGGGGACACTCGGGGGCATGGGGTGCTGATGTCCTCTCCCGGGTGCCACCGGGGCATCCCTAGGTCCGGGATGCAGTGGTCGTTATCCAGTACCTGCTGTGGCTGGAGAAGACGGTCCCACAGGGGCAGGTGAACGAGTTTTCAGGGGCTCAGCACATCGATGCACTCCGCTGGTCAGTGCTGCCCCCACGGCTCCCCATGCCCAGTGAAGGGCAGTCAGGGACCCCCAGCACCTCCCTCCCTCCCTGCTGCCTTCCAGGGCTCAGGAGCACAGCCACGGGCCCAGCTTTGAGTCCATCTCAGCCAGCGGGCTCAATGCAGCACTGGCCCACTACAGGTATGGCCAGGGCAGTGGTGGGCAGAGGGCAGTGGTCAGTGGGCAGAGGGCAGCTGGAAGAGCGCTCTGACCTTCCTTGCAGCCCCTCCAATGGGAGCAGCCGGACACTGTCTGCAGGAGAGATGTACCTCTTTGACACTGGAGGGCAATATCTGTGAGTAGCTTTTAACAGAGACCCCCCCATCACAGCCCCACATCCAGGGGCCCCCAAAGCCAGCACTGGGACTGCACCACCCCCTTTCACATCCCCGCTTTGCAGGGATGGGACAACAGACATCACTCGGACAGTGCATTGGGGTGAGCCCACCCCACTCCAGAAGGTACCAGCCTGTCATCCAGCACCTCCCTTGGCTGCCCAGGACCCCCCTGCACTGCCCAGGACTCCCTGTGGCACTTGCCACCACAGTCCCAACCAGGACTGGATTTGCTGTGGTGGGTGACCGGGCACCACTGTGCTCACCAGCCCTGTGCCCCTGCAGGAAGCCTACACCCGTGTGCTGATGGGCAACATCGACCTCTCCCGCCTTGTCTTCCCATCCAGTACAGCAGGTGGGTGCCAAAACCAGCATTGTGCAGCCCAGCCCTGCTCAGGACTCCTGACACTGGGAGCAGGAGGGCAGAGTTTTCAGCCCCCATCCAACCCCTTCATTCCCCAGGGAGAACGGTGGAGTCCTTCGCCCGCCGGGCTCTCTGGGAGGTTGGACTCAACTACGGCCACGGGACCGGCCATGGCATTGGCAACTTCCTCTCAGTCCACGAGTGTAGGTGGCACTGGCAGCGGTGCTGGGCATATGGGCTGAGCTGTAGGGACAGGGACAAGGATAGGAATTCATTGGGGTCTTCTCAATGCCCAGTGGAGTCTCTTTCTGGGGGAGGGTCCTGTACCTCCAGTGTGCTGTGGTCCTTTCCAGGGTGACTCCCTGATCCTTGCCAGGGTGACTCCCATCCATCTTACCAGGATGATCCAGTGGTCCTTGTCATGGTGTCACCATAGTTCTTGCCTTGGTGGCCACATGGTCCTTGCTGGGGTCACCTACAGTCCTTGTGTTGGCCCCATGGTTCTCTCTGGTGTGGCACCTTAGG
Source organism: Sakesphorus luctuosus (assembly GCA_013396695.1). Taxonomy (NCBI): domain Eukaryota; kingdom Metazoa; phylum Chordata; class Aves; order Passeriformes; family Thamnophilidae; genus Sakesphorus; species Sakesphorus luctuosus. The sequence continues at coordinate 36,069 of VWZD01000822.1, read as the reverse complement.
TCTTGCCAGGGTGTGCCTGAAGCACACACCGTCCCTGGAATTCTCACCCACCCTATGTCCCTGCAGGGCCCGTGGGCTTCCAGTCCAACAATGTGCCACTGGTGGCTGGAATGTTCACCTCCATCGGTACGTCCCACCACCCTGGCCAGCACCACGGCTGTCTGGGACAACACCAGCCTGAAGGCCAGGGAGGGGCTGTCAGCTCTCAGCCCCACTCAGAGGCCAAATTTGGCCCTGCTGGGGTGGGCTAGGGGGAGACATTGGGGCTGGGGGCTCACCAGGTTCCTTCCCTGCCCCCAGAGCCTGGATACTACCGGGATGGTGAGTTTGGGATCCGCATTGAGGATGTCGCCCTTGTGGTGGAGGCACAGACCAAGGTAGGGCGGTGGGGCTGGGGCCACAAGGGTGGCACAGCATGGGGAGCTGCATCAAGTCAGGGGTGGGCCCCCCCCGGGCAGCACCCATGACACCTCTCTGTGGCAGCACCAGAGTGAGGGGAAGTCTTTCCTGACCTTCGAGGTGGTGTCCTTGGTGCCCTATGACCGCAAACTCATCGACCTCAGTCTCCTGTCCCCAGAGCAGGTATGGGGGTGGTACTCAGAGTAGAGGGCAGAGCAGAGATGTGAGGTCAGCACAGGAGAGCGACAGGGGCTGGGGAGTGGATGCAACAGGAAGCCAGGACCATGGCATGAGGTTGGAGCAGGTAAATGAGGATGGATGGAGAGGGGTAAGAGGGTCTGCAGGCAAGGCTGGTGATCAGGGTGTGGGGCAGCTGGACGGGGAGGGCCAAAGGGGTGGCAGCATCCAGGGCAGCCCCCCTCCAGTGCCCCGCGGTGCCTGACTGCAGATCCAGTACCTAAACTCCTACTACAAGAGGATCCGTGAGCGTGTGGGGCCAGAGCTGCGGCGGCAGCAGCTGGAGGAGGAGTACAAGTGGCTGCAGGAGAGCACCAAGCCCTTCCCAGTGGGCAGCAGCATCACCACCACTGGCACCACGGGCATGCTGGCCCTCACCTCGCTGCTCTCAGTGCTGCTCAGTGGGCTGCAGGGCTGACCCGCGCCGATGGCCCCACCACCCCCCTCCTGCCGCAGCTGGTTCTTCCTCTGGGCTCACTTCCGGTTTTTTTGTTGTTTTCTATTTGCTCGTTTGTGATTAAACATGAGCAATGGGGGCGGGGGCTGTGCCCTGCTGTGCCTGATGTACTGCCTGCTGTCTCACCAGTGGGTGTGGGGCTGGGGTCTTGCTCCACATGACCCCCAACTCCACTCCTGTGACCCTGCTTGTGCCTCCTGCCTTGCCCTGGGGTGGCCAAGCCAACTTTCACAGTGAGGAGATGGGTTTGGGCAGCTCCTAATTCTGGGGCAAAAGATGGAGGAATTGGAGTGAGAGGGTGCAGAGCTGTTAACCCAACTGGGGACATCCCCGCAGGTGCCAGCAGTGGAGTGACCATGAGCATGTCCCATCTGGGTGTGATGCCGAGCTGGGAGGACTTGCAGATGCAGGGGACACAGGGGATATCCCTGACAAGTGTCACACAGAGGGCTTGGCCATCATATTGGGCAGGATGAGCAGGCACAGGGGTGGGCATGGCAGAGGGGTTGGGGACGGTCAGTCTTTGCAGGGGTGGGGACCGCTGTTGCCACCTGCAGCATGGCCGAGGGGTGTCAGGGTACGGACACCATCCCCACCCCGGGGGCCCCGGGCAGGGCAGCAGTTCCGTGGAAGGTTTCCTTCCTCCTGCCCCAGTCCGCGCCCCGGCAGCCGCCCGGAGCACGGTTGCAAGCGCCTCTCATGTGACTGCCGGCTTCCTGTGCGCTCCCGGCTCGGTGCCGGCGCCGCGGGTCGGGACGTGCCCAAGTGTGCCCAGCGCTGTGCCCTCTGCCCCCAGTGCCATGCTGCGCCGCAAGCCCTCCAACGCCGGGGAGAAGGAGCAAGGACACAGGAAGGTGAGTGCTGGCAGCATCCAGGTGCCCCCGGCACACCCAGGTGTCCCTGCACACCCAGAACTGCCCAAGCCTGGACTGCCATGGGATGCTGAGCAGGAGGGCCAGTGTAAGGTGGTTGAGGCAGAGCCCTGGGGGGCTGGGGTACCGTGGGGAGCGGGGAGAAGCACTGCCATCAGTGTGTCCCTGCTGTCACCAGCCACCGTGGCCTCGACAGTGCATAGTGCTGGCATTGTCCACCTCCACCCTGGGTTGCATCCTGGTGGGATGGGTGGCTGGGATGCACAGTCCCTGGGATCAGCGTGGGTGCCTGCTGGGGTGCTGGTGGGATCCATGGGGCTCTGCTGGGGGTGGCTGTGGCCCCCACTCTCCATGGGTTCCCCACGGCGTGGGCGGCCGCCTGTCATTTCCTGGGGGCCCTGGCTGCGGTGCCGGGTGTGCAGCTCCCAGCCCAGCTTGTGCAGCAAAGGTGCTGCGGTCGAGGCTGCAGCTCTGTCACGTGTGTCGGCTGCTTCCTCTGGCAGCACGGCTGTGAGATGGGAGCCACAGCAGCACCAGCTGCCAGCACCGCGGCCTCTTGAGAGCCCCCAGCGTGGCACGGCCGTGTGCCACCCTGGGACACCCTGTGTGGAGGCTGGAGTCACCAGTGGGGGCTACGATCAGCCCTTCATTGCCCTGCAGGTCTCACACCAGCTGGAACTTCAGCTTTTGCCAAGCCCTGCTAGGCTGGCATCAGCATCAGCAAGTCGCGGTGGAGAGCAGGGCAGTGCCTGGTGCCAGGGCCCTGCCCATGGCACGCACACATCCCACCATGATAGCTCAGCCACGCTGGGAAGCTCCCACGGGAAATCCGGGTGAAGCACCCCACTCCCTGCAGCGGGGTGGCCCATACAGCCCGACACGTCCCTATGGGCATCCCCTGCCCTTGCCCAGCCACAGCCACTCTCACTTCCCTCTCATTGCCATGCTCCGAGAGAGCCCGGCCACGCTGGCTCACATCCCACTGCCGGGCTCCCCAGGGCTCTTCCAGCCTCAGGGCAGCGGCTTTCCTGGCTGTTTTATCTCTGCAGGGGGAGCCCCGGGGGGTTCAGTTCAGTGCACCGGGGTCTGGTGGGTTCAGGGTGCTGGGGTAGGAGTGGGACAAAAGCCAGCATCCGCTGTGCCTGATGCTCCTGAAGCTGGCCCTGCCACGTAAAGCCCCAGAGGGATGCTCTGGGTGTCTCACCGCGAGCCAGCCCTCTGCAAGGAACGGCAAAAAACGGTGCTGAAGGATGCTCAGTGGCGCCGAGGAGGAGGATGATAAAGACGGGCCAGCATAGGGCCAGGCTGCGCAGGGGTGGTAAGGGCCGCGGCCGCTGCAGGAGCTCGGAGCCGGCACAACCCCTTGAGAACGGAAATCACTGCGGTGGCGGCAGAGGGAGCGCTGCGGTGCCTGCTCCGAGCCTGCCGGCAGCGGATGCCGAGTTCACCTGGCCCAGACACGGGAACTGGCTCCCGCGGAGTGCTGGCGCTGGCATCCGGGAATGGGGCAGACCCGGGACCGCGTGGCTGTGCAAGGATGCTGGCTGGCTGGCACCAAGGGTGCTCCTGTCATGGAGAAACCATGGAGGACAGGCACTCGAAGAAGTGGAGATGGAGGCAGGCAGGGCACAGGCAAGACTGGAAAGAGCAGGGACAGAGGGGTGCACCAGGGCTGAGATTCAAAGCCTGCCTCAATGGCTGTACCGTGAAGATGACACTGAGTCAGCTGAGGGTGCTCTCTGGGCTGTCAGAGACACTCACAGGCAGAAAACATGGGAAACTTTCAGTCCTGGAGTTGACCATGGAGGCAGAAGCAGGAACATGGCTGAGGGGAGCTGCAGTGCTGCAGAGCCCTGTGTTCCCACAGCAAGTGCCCAGCCCATGTGCTGGGACAGCAGCACGGCACAGCACAGGCACCAGGCACAGGCACTGAGAGCAATACCAGGACTCTGCATCCCGGGTCTAGGGGGCTCATAGCACAAGGCAGCTCCTGGAGTGGGGTCAGATAGGGAAGACTATGCCAGTCAAAAAACTCTTTCAGCCCTGGCATCATCCTGGAATGGGCAGAGCAGCCCAAAGAGAGGAGAGGAGCTGGGGCAGGGGATGCAGAGAGAAACCCTCACACTTTTCCATCTCCCTCCTGCCTCCAGCTTTCCCTCCAGCGCTCTAGCAGCTTCAAGGACTTCGCCAAGTCCAAGGTCAGCTCCCCTGTGCCAAGCGAGAAGGAGTTCAACCTGGAGGAGAACGTGAGTTCCCAGCCTCCCCAGGGCAGCAGCACGCCTTGACATGTCCTGCTCCCCTGGCATCCTCTTCCCTCTGGGCACAACCTATTTCAGAGCTGGTTTCCCCAACTCCTGGTCCTACCAGTGGCCCACATACCATGGAGCAGCCCATGTTCCAGCACCAGTGGGATTTGGGGTCTCACAGCCCTGTGTGACCCCACTGGGGCATGCCCGGGGTGGGGGGCTCTGCCTTCACTCTCCATCCCTCTGGCAGATCCCTGAGGATGATCACAGCAGTGCCAGCCCTGAGGATCCCACACGGAGCAGTGGGACGAAGCTGGGCAGGAAGTGGCGGGCAGTCATCTCCCGCACCATGAACCGCAAGATGGGCAGGATGGCCGTGAAAGCACTGGCTGAGGGGAAGGTGAGCAGTGGCTGTGAGGAACATGAACAGGTTAGTGGGGGCCATTTTTCCCTCTTCCAGCCTGACTCCAGTCCCCACAGCAGGGAGAGGTGGAGGAGGAGGCTTCCCAGTGCCCACTGTCCCCAGACGGCAGCCTGGAGGAAAGGAGCCACGACAAGATGCCCCTGTCGTACCTGGAGCTAGAGGAGGAGGAGGACGGGCGCCCAGCCATGAGCCGCCAGCTGTCCAACAGTGAGCCCAGCCCCAGCAGCACATTGGTCTAAGTCCCTAGCTGAGCAAATCCTGACCCCCTCCTCTCTGCAGGCAGCGACACTGCCAGCCCTGGTGACCCCCGGGACAGCCTGCAGCTGGAGGAGAGTGTCCCAGCCTACACCGGCCCCTTCTGTGGCCGCGCCCGCGTCCACACCGACTTCACCCCCAGCCCCTACGACAAGGACTCACTGAAGCTGCGGGTAAGCCATGGCCACCACGGCCTGGGGGAGGGAGGAGGGGTTGCTGGGGATCCCTCTGAGGTAGGGGTGTTCCCCAGCCATCCCGAAGCCTACACCCACTGACACCCCATGTCTCTTGGCCCAGAAAGGAGACATCATCGGCATCATTGAGAAGCCACCTGTGGGCACCTGGACTGGGCTGCTCAACAACAGGGTGGGCTCCTTCAAGTTCATCTACGTGGATGTGATCCCTGAGGAGACAGTCCCTGCCCGCAGGAGCCGGGGCTCCAGCCGGAGCAAACGCCTCAAGCCCAAGACGCTCCATGAGCTGCTGGAGCGCATCAACCTGCAGGTGAGGGGCAGGGGCCATGGGGGAACAGTGGCACCCAGCACATGCCCAGGGTGTCAGCAGTGGGACCAACCCTCTCTGCTCCCTTCTACAATCCCCCATCCCTGTGGGTCCCCACACTGAGCACCCCAGGGGCACAGAGGGGACACAAGGGGTGTTTCTGAGTGATGTGGGGACAAGCACCTACCATGGACACGCATCGAGGTGGGAGTCATGTGGCCAGCACCAGGGACCAGAAGAGCCACCCGAGCCCCACTCACCCCTGCCCACCGTCCCCCACCCAGGAACACACCCCCACCCTCCTGCTGAATGGGTACCAGACCCTGGAGGACTTCAAGGAGCTGAAGGAGACCCACCTGAATGAGCTGCACATCACAGACCCCCAGCACCGGGCCAAGCTGCTGACGGCCGCTGAGCTCCTCCTGGACTATGACAGTAAGAACCTCCGGGAGGGGGTGGGAGACCCCCACCACCACCCACAGTCCCCATGCACTGGGCACCCCAGTAGCACCACTAATGCCTTGGCCCCTCTCCCAGCAGCCAGTGAGCCGGAGGATGGTGACAACTCCGAAGCCCTACCATCACCTTTGGAGTCCAAAGGGGACATTCCCCGGGACTCAGGTTGCTTCGAGGGATCGGAGACCCTGGATGGCAGCCGGGAGGAGGCCGAGCCTGGGGGTCCTGAGGAGCAGCTGGGGGCTCTCTCCATGGCAGAGTCCCCCTGAGCCTGCTGGCACTGCTGCTTTCCGCTCTGGCCCTGGCAGTGGGGACAGACTGGAGGGGACAGCTGCTGGCAGGGGACAGGGGAGCCCCAGCAGTGGGACCTCAAGGCCTGGCTTGGCCCTGGAACCACAGGCAAGTGCTGTACCCCCAGGACATTCTGCACAGTGCTGCCCAGCACTGCTGCCCCAGAGTGGGCGCTCTGGGTACCCCAAGGCACCACGCTCTCCAGCAAGACACCACAAGCATGGGCTGCTGCTCCTGGATTTGCTAGCAGGCTCGAGGAGGGAGCTGGGGATGGGAACGGTGCCTGCAGGCAACCAAAGACTTCCCAGGACACTGTCACTGCTCGGCATGGGCACACAGAGATCCACCCTCACTCACCACGGGGGTACAGGATGCAAATAACACAGCTAAGACACCGTGGAAGTGTGAGATGGAGAGGCTGGAAAGGAACAGGGAAGAGAAAAGAGTCAGCTGGCTTGGGGTGGCACAGACACGCAGGGGCTACAGCTCAGCCATTTTCAAACCAATTAAGTTTCCTTCATTGTTTTAAAATAAAAAAAAATAAGAAGAAAAAAATAAAGAACCCCCAACCCTCACCCAACCCCTCCTTCCTTCTGGAGACCCCAGCCAGTGCAGGCAGACCCCACTGGCATGGTGGTCCTGGCAGGCAGCACCCTACACACTGCATGGAACAGGGAGCAGCAGAGCCAAAAAATACACTTTTCACACTGAATTTGAGATTTGGTCAGTAGCGTGTTGGGGTGGCTCCCACAGCCAGTGGGGTGCACAGAGCCAGATGCAGGACCCCTGTCCTGGGGGGATGGGACAGGACCAGGCTGGCTACAGGACCATGGGAGGGTGACCAGCAGCGGCTGCAGGGCCACCACAGACCTACGGCCAGAGCCAGAGCAGCAGCTCTGCCCTCTCACCAGGAGAGGAGACCTGGCACCACAGGAGAGGGGGCAGCACTGGTGCCACATTAACACCACATCAACACCACCATCACCCGCTGCCAGCCAGGCCCAGGGTCACGCTGCAAGAGGCCAGGGAAGGGGAGCAAGGTGGGAGGCACAGGCCAGGCTCTGGAGGGAGTGGGCTCCTCCCTGCTGCCCCGCTCCACACCACTGCTGAAAGCAGGATGGCACGAGGCCAGGGATGGAGCAGCACCAGCTTCCCACTGCCAGGCAGGAGCATCATGGAGACACACAAAGGACTGGCCAGGGAGGACACTCTCCACCTGCCACCACCCACCATACACTTACAGGGAGGCACAGGAGTGCCCAGCACTCATGGTGTGGGACAGGGAGCTGCCAGGGCCTCTCCTCTACCACTGGACTCTGTGGTGACCCCAGGGAGTGAGGCAGGGGAGGAGCCCTGCCATGGCATGGAGCTCTCCCAGTGTCCCCCCACAGCCTCTCTTCTCACTCTGCTGAGGACACAGGTGACTGACACCACATAGCCCATCTCTGGGCAGACAGCACAGTCCCAGGAAGATCCAAGGCTCCCAAAGCCAGTCTGCGATGGCTGAGAACTGCAGAGCAAGGCAGGGGGGCACATGGGAATGCAATGATACAACACACAATCAGGGCTGAAGTTCTGCAGAGCAGCCATTCCACAGCAAGAACAGGGCTCAGTGTGGACACCCAGCAGCAAACACAGCCCCAGCACCAGCCAGGGAGCACAGTGGCACAGGCAGACCCTTCCCTGCAGCTCAGTACACCTTGGCACAACTGCTCTGCAGCCAGCACAGGGCAGGGGGCTGCCTGCTCCTTCCCTCAAGCCCCTGGGCCAGTGTGAGCCCCAAGGCAGGGTGAGAAGGAGGGTCCCCATCACAGCTGCTGCCCCGGCTATGTCACATGAAAAGGAGCACAGGAAGAAAGCCACTTAAAAAACGCTGCCAGCAGAACTCCTTCCCACTTGTTTGGGTCCTTTGGGCACCAAAATGTCTCCTGACAAGCCTTGCCACGCCAACCACAAAACAACGTCACAGATTAGAGGAAGGAGGGAGGAGGGGAGAGAGGACGCTACTGCCATGATTGCTTCCCCTTTCCATAGGGATTCCTCAGCAGGAGGAGCAGGCTGGCCCCGACTGCTGAGCTGCTGGACCACAAGTTGCCTTGTCAGAGCCGGGGCCAGGCAGCTGGACAGCCCGAGCCCCAAGCCAGGATGGAGCATCCAGGACAGCCTGCAGAGCCAGAGGCCCAGCCCTGGCCACAGGCAGACCTGCCTCACCAGTGGCAGTGCCCTGTGGTGACCAGGGTGTGCCACTCACACTCGCTGTCCCGTGCCACCACACGAGGCCAGCGCCAGCCCACATCGTAGTGTGTAATGACTAAAGCGAAATGGCCATGGGAAATCGGGTGCCTGCCATCCAGCCCTTCTCCTCCTCTCCTCCATCACTTCCAGCCTTGATTAGACAAAACAATAAAGTTCTCCCTTCCAAGCAGATGCTAGTGCTCCACTCGCCCAGCGTCCGGGGAGGGCACTGGGGGCTCCCCAGGCGTTCGCTGCTTCTCCTCCCGCATCTCAGCGTCGCTCAGGGACGGTGCAGTGCCCTGGGGAGAGAGGACAGAGTGACCTGCAGGAACACACCCCAGTACAGAGCACCTCTCTGAGCATACAGGGCCCACTGCTCTGCTCCTGCCCCCAGTTCCACCAGCAGCGGTCTTGGCTGGGCTTGGGAAAAGGAGAAACCATGGGTCCCCTAATAGAAACAACAGCAGCTTTGCGAGGAGTTGGAGCACTGGACAGCTCCAGCAGAAGTGGTCTGGACTGTGTGCACCAGAGATGCAGCATCTCATGCCCAAGCAGGAGCAGGCCCAGCCATTTCCCACCATAGTCATGGAATAATTTAGATGGGAAGGGCACTCTGGAGGTCTCCTGTCCAACCATGTCCTTAAAGCAGGGCTGATTTCAAACACAGAGCAGGCTGCTCGGGGCCATAACAGCTTTCTCCAAGGACAGAGATCCCACACCTGAGAGGGTCCTTCCCAGGGACAGCCCTGCAGCACCAGAACAAGATGCCTGCAACATCCCACACCTCCTTAGCCCCTCCTAGCCCCAGGGGTGACAGCTCCTGAGCACTCTCATGGCAGGACTGATCTCCAAAACTGCAGCCAGCTGTGATCTCCTTTAAGAAAATCCAAGGAAACCAAGAGGCACTGGTTTCCAGGGTTGGAGCAAACAGGCTTTTCACCGTCAGCCTCTCTCTCAGCACACCCACCCCGTCCTGTTTTGCCTCTTCTAAGTCACTCTCAGCTTTCTCTCATTGTGCTCAAGGCCTCCCAGCTCCCGAGGGGATCACTCACAGCACTGGGGGGAGGAATGCTGCCATCCTGCTGCTTCATGCCACTCTCCTCAGCCTGCCTGGGGCCCTGCGTGGCCGGGGGCTCCTGTGTGCCCAGCCCCCGTGGGCATGGCCCCTCCTGAGCTGTGCTCTCCTCCTGCTGCAGGATGCCCCGTCTGTCCAGGACACTGCAAGAACAGAGCCATACTATCAGAGACCCATGCCTCCCCAAATCCCATCTCTTCTCCCAGCAGGAGAAGTGCTTGTGGAAGGCAAAGGACAGGGCTGCCACCCTCAAGAGCCCACCTGGGAGGCAGGGGCCCGCAGAGCACCTCGCAGCAGTTCTTCACTATGTTGCCATGGCTGTAGGGATTCTGCACACGGTTCTTCCCAGTCCAGGACCCCTTAATCTGAAACAGTCACAAGCTCAGGTCTGCTCCAGGGAAACCCTGCCCCAGAGCCGTGCCTCGGTCTGCAGGGGGGGCACAGCTGTGACAAGCCAAGGAACCACAATGGCTCAGAGGAAGAGGAACAGTCTGTACTTACATCTTCGTTGGTTGTCTGATTCAGTGCCACCAGGAAGGTGTGGAACCCAGTTAACCCCACCACTGACCACAGCGTGAAGAAACAGATGAGCACCTCCAGTACAGTGAGAATAGTTAAGGACTGGGAACAACCTGGGAACAGGCCAAGCCCACCTATCACTACCCCCAGGCACACCAACTTCTCTTCCTTTCCCTAACCATGGCTTTCTGGTTTACTCTCCTAAAAGCCACAAAACTGCTCCCCATCTTGTCATCAGCGGGGAAAATGTCCAGAGAGACTTGTTATAGTGGCCTGGGCAGCAAGGCTCCAGCCCCTCCATAATGCAGCTCCCACTGACCCTCAGCTTTGAAGAAGCCAAGCCCTTGGCACTGTGGAAGGATATGTCCCTGGGGTTTCCTTCAACGTGTTAAGAAACCCAATCTTCAGAGATTCTGCAGGACAAAAAGAGATATATTTTTTTAATCTGGAACATCTCATCGAATCCAGTTCCCTTTCCCACTCCATCACTCTGGTGTCACACCACCATCCATACCCCAGCTCCCTCCCTCCCAGCCAGACTCACTCAGTGCTACGTAGACGATGTTGAAGGTGAAGATGTAGATGGTGAGGAGGGAGAGCGAGAGGATGAAGAGGTAGAAGTAACGGTAGTTCCTCTTCCCCACACAGTTGCCCACCCAGGGACAGTGATGGTCGAAGCGCTCTGGGGAAGCCAACATGGAGTTCAGCACCGCCCCGACACAGCCCTGCTCGCCTCCAGATCCTTGCTCCTGTGCCCCCACCTCAAAAATCTCCCAGGCTGACAAGGACTTCCAAGTCCAACCCTCTGCTTTCAGGATCCCATATTCTGACTCCCTTTCGAGGAGGGGAGGCCAGGTCAGGAAGTCTAAAATCATTTTATAGTGGTTCATTTTGTGCATTAGGATAGAGTTTGAACTTGGCCCCTAATGTATCTTCTCTTCCTGAGGTACAACAGCCACAGCACACAGGTTAGGTAAAGGCTTGGGAGTCCCCAAGTTGTTTCCCAACCCGCTACACACCTACTGGAATAATCAGGATAAGGTTCAAGGAACTGCATAAACACACAAAGGCTGGGAATCTGAAGAGGAGGAAAGGGATTTCTGCCTGGAACAGCAATGCTGAGCACAAGCCAATTATATACACAGGAGGACAACGACAAGGCCATTCCATAGGATGACACGATCCCTGTGTTGATCAAGGAGTTCCTGTCACCTAAGACACAACTAGAACCCCTCAGACCTGCAAGGCCACAGAGTCCAGTGGAACCCAAGAACAGGTTGCACATGCACACAGAGCAGGTGGACTTAGACTAGTTATTGCCAAAGTCCTGGCAAAGAGGAACCACCTGGCTCCAGGTTCTGGGCAAACTTCAAGTTCCATCACTGTAAGACAAGGCAGTCTGTCCCTGTCTGGACACACCACCACCCCAGACCTGCCCAGCATGAGCTCAGGTGCAGGTTTCCCCCTCTTCCCAAGGCTCTCCCGAAGGAGCTGGGGCAGGAGCAGGCCCAGCCCTCCACTCACCCACGCAGTTGTCGCAGATGCTGCAGTGCGAGGCGCGGGGCGGGCGGAAGATCTTACACGTGTAGCAGTACTTGAGCTTCACGATCTGGTTGTTTATCTGGAAGTTCTTGATGCGCGGGGGCGGGCGCTGACCCTGCGGCACGGTCCCATTGGTGGCCTCTACCAGGGAGAACCAGGCACAGATCAGACCTGCTGCTACAACACAACAGGCCTAGAACAACAACTCACTTCCCTGCCTTTCCTACCAGCGGGATCAGAGCCTGTTGGCTCCGGAGCCGGTGGCTGCAGCTCCGCTCATGAGGGCCAGAGCCAACCTGGCAGCTTGGAGGCAGGAAAAGGGATGACAGAGCTTTCATGGGAATGCTGAGTGGGGCTAGGGGTTGGTTGTCTCCTGCATCCACCAAAATTCCTCTTTTCCCTAAGTGATTTAGGGCACCACACCACCCCTTCCGAAAAGCAAACTGAAGTTTCTATGAACGTGGCTATGGGAGAGAAAGCAGCAGGTGAAAGGGTTCCCAGAGAGAGATGCAGGTATGTTGTGCCTCCTCTTTGAGACTTGGCCAAGCACAATGAGCCAGCAGATTGGGGCAACCCTCACTTTTGGAGGTCCAGCCAGGCAGAAAGGCTCTGCAGGGATTGTAGCCTGAAAATATGCCAGAAATACAGATGCTTTTGCAGCCCTCACCAGTTTGGCCACCCCACACTCACCGATCTCCATCTCAATGAAGGCTGCCTCATCAGGCAGGGCCCTCGGGATCACCCCGGGGTCGCTGAAGCTCGTCCGCAGCAGCGTGGCCATGGCAAAGAGGAAGAGAACTGCTGCAAACACAGGGATGGCCGGGGACAGCTGGACAGCCAGGTACCGGCACCTGCGGACACGAGGCAGGAGCTGATGAGTCAGAGTCAGTCTGCAGTCTGCCGGCACCAGGCTGAGCGCCTGGCATGGCATCAAAGCCTGGGCGCTCCCAAGCACTGCTTAGATCTGGAGCAAAGAAGCTGTTCAGCTCGTCCTTCTGATCCCACCACCACAGGGGAACACTCCTGCGGCAGTTCCAGTGACCAGGCACCAGCACAGCACTGCTGGGTTTTCCACCAGCCAGGCACAGACACTTCCCAGTATTTGGTCTGTTTTCAGCTCCCGTTTTGGGTGACACCAAAACATGACCAAGCAGCTGGAGGGACCATACCCATTAGAACCCTGCTGCCAAGGGCTGGGCTGGACTTCTGGGACAAGCACCCAAGGCCTGGTCAAGGACCTACCACCAAAGAGAGTCAGAAGGCATGGAAGCACATGGGGATGGTGGGAATCTCGGGCTGGCCCCTAAAGTGCAGCAGCTTCCAGTACCACAGAAATTACTGGGATTAACTGCATCCTGTGCTTCTCACGAATGGGTTCCTGTGGAAGCGCAACATTCCCATGCAACAAGACATCTGTCTGCCTTTGGCTTTTCTGAGGCAAGGGACTGGAAAGCTCCTAATAAAGCAGAAAGGCTCCTCCTCCAAGATCTCCCAAGCTCAAGAGGGAACATGGCACAAGGTTTGTGTGCTCTATAAATGCAGAAAGGCCCAACAAGAAGTTTATGGTTCTGATCCTCCTGGTGGAGGAAGTGCAAAGAGAGCATGGGACTCATCTCAAGCAAGCCTTGCTGCTCCCAGATACCTGCAGCCATGTTCCCATGGGCAATACAGCACAGGCTTGGGCAGAAGACATGGCTTAGAGACATACTGGACTGAAAAAAACCACATTTTTACCCTGATTCCTTCAGAAAACCCCACTGATGTTGGGGAGCTTTCCTGTGGTTTAAAGGAAACCTCATCCAAATCCCACCACTCATACCATACCTCTCTGCTCACACATCGCTTCCCCAGGTGTCTCCTGATGCAGCTGAGCACTCAGACTTTCAGGCACCTGGCTTTCCCAGACCCACCCCTCACCCTTTCTTTTCCAACCCAGAGTCCTTCTGTTCCACGTTACTCTCCAAGAAAGAATCAGGCTACTGAGGACAGAGATTATGGTCCCCAGGAGGGGCTGCCATCCCAAGCAAGGCCATTTCAGCTCCACAGCACTGACTATTTAATTTTGGACAGCATTCCCACCACAGCTTCCCCACACACAACACAGCTTCTAGCTGCAGCTCTGCAGGCCCACCACAGGAATGCTCACCAGGCCGCTGCTTGACTCCAGCAACTGTCCCCAGCATGTGCAGGGACAGAAGAGCTGCACACTGGAGCTACAGCACAATTCAGCCACAGCTGCAACACCAAGAACCCACAGCCAGGCACAGGGCCTGTCCCCTAAACCAGTACCCTTAATTCAGACACGGCACACACTGCAGTTCCCCAAAACAACGTCCCCATGCCGAGCCCTGCCCACAGCCAGAGAGTCAAAGGGCTGAGCTTATCGTCTTCAGGCAGCCCGAGATAACTTTGCATTCCCTTTGCAAGGGCAAAGTCCAGGGAAACCTGTGAGGCAGTAGCGAATAAACAGAAACCTTGGAGCCTATTTGGGGTAGAAATATGGGTTTAGGAATATGTAATATGGGTTTAAGTGCAGTTTGGCCTCTTCTCCCAGGTATCAAGTGACAGAGTAAGAGGAAACAGTCTCAAGCTGTGCAAGGGGAGGTTCAGGTTGGACATGAGGAGGAATTTCTTCATGGAAAGGGTTGTCAGGCTTTGGAAGGGGCTGCTCAGAGAGGTGGTAGAGTCACCATCCCTGGAGATGTTCAAGGAATGACTGGATGTGGCACTCAGTGCTCTGGGATAGTTGACAAAGCGGGAATTGGTCAAAGGTTGGACGTGATCGTGTTGGAGGTCTTTTCAAACCTAAATGTTCAGTGATTCTGTGATTATTCCTTGAAAATCTGGACACTGTGTAGCAAAGGGCTACAGCCTGACCCTTGTTCAGCTGACATGACAGCTTTTGGAACTGCTGTGACAACGTGAACATATTGGGGGTTTAAATATGGATCCATGAACCGTGTTAAAGCTGAGCCACAGAGCTCCTGCTTCCACATGGGCTTAGCTTAACTTCCCTTAACTGGGCTGGCTTCTGTGGCCCCTCACAGGTGAGGGCACAGGTGAGAGAGCCAGAGGAGCTCCCACCACACTGAAAACACATCCCAAGGCCCAACGTGGAACTCAACATGGAGCCCACCATGTGCCTCCCATCCCACTGTGCTGATGGGGCCTCACTCTGCAGGAGGTGACTTTCAGGGAACGTGTCCACAGCAGGGTCAGCAACTACACAAGGTCTTGACTTGGTGTTCAGGTGCTCACTAACACTGGGGTATCTTCAGCCTATGCCTCATCTCCTGCATGATTTCCCTGCTCAGTAACAGACATTTTAAAGATCTTTTATTTGGGAAAGCTCAGAGCCAACAGAGACTCTCTGTTGGTATGTGAAGATGCTGCTCCCCCACTCCCAGCACCATATCTGTGCTCTGGAGCACTGTGTCACCAACAGGCAGACAATAACAGCGCTATCACAATTCATCGTCACAGGGGGATGAGCTGGGGGCAGGAAGGCTTAACAAAGAGATCATTGGAATGGGGTGTGGGGGAGAAGCAGCTGGGAGGTGCCACGAGTTATGGTGCTTGGCCGGTTATTTTGTGCCTGCTTGAGCAGGTCTGTTGTAACCAGCACATTGAGCAAAGCCCTGAAGGAAGGGGAAAGCCACCATACTGGGGTGACAGGGACTGCAGTGACAGCCACCAGGCAGTACACCTTCTGCACAGGCCCCAGCTGGGCTCAGCACAAGCTTCACAGTATCACTCACTCACATCTCAACTGCAAATCACCTGTTTAACTTTCCTAAACTATGGCACAACCACACCGTGAGTGTCAGCAGAGCTTGATCTTTTCCAAATGTCTGAGCCTCACCAGGGCACTTCAGTCATCTGCACCTCCCAGCTCTGGGAAGGTGTCCAGGAACTGCTGTGCTTGTGGTAAGCACAGAAGTGGCTGCTCCAAAGCCCAGGTTCACACAAGGCTCTCCATGGAGCCTCTCCCCATCTGCCAGCAGTGACACAGAAAGCCTCACTACAGACCCACATCAACTGCCAGCACACACCATGTGTTCTGACCTGACTGAGGCAGGACACAGACACATTATGCCAATGTTATTGCTCTTTTCCCAGCTAAAAGTCCAATCGCTGCACAGGCAGATCACCCCAAGATCCACACAGGAATGAGGGTGCCACAGAGGATGTGCAGGCTGCAGGAAGGGTGAAGTCACCTCCTGAGAAGGACCCCACATATGAGAAAAAGGTCCATTCAAACCCCAGGAGCAGCCACTGCACGTACAAACAGGAGCGAAACAAGCTGAACTCTGGACACCAACAAATTCACCTTTAGCAAAAGAAATTACAATCATAAAAAAGCACGACAAACTCATGTGTAAGTTTTGACCACGCCTGTCACAGATCTAACCAGAGGGAACACCAGCTCAGAGGCCTCTCTGTCAGTCTTGGGTCCCTGGGGTTTGGAAATCAAAACTGAAAAATAAAGTCACATGAGAGGCAGGGTAGGTGTTTTCAACTCATTGGAAAACAAAGGCGTTTTCATCTCTATAAAGCTAAGAAAGTAGGAAAAACAAAGTGATAAATATGCCTGGGCATTGGAAAAGCCTCTGACATTTACAGATATCAAGTTTTGTGCCAAAAAGCTGGAGACAAAAAATCTCATTCCCTTCACCTGAGCACAGAACTCACCGCAGGAGGCCGTGAAACAGGCTGGCAAACTGCAAAGGGAACTCCCAGCCCAAGAGAGGATGCTGAATCCCATCATCCTCATTCCCAAAGGGATTTCAGAAGTGCTTTACCTGGGCTTCTCCTCATGCTGGAACACCATAGGCAGAGTTCCCAGCTAAGTGCCCAACCACAGGGCTGATGTACCATTAGGAGTCTGAAATAATGCCAAGAGGATGTGGACCTGAATTTTATGGGACATGTTACGGAGCAGACCTAGTTAAATAAAGGTCTCAGACCCTGCAGGGACCAGACCTGAGCAGCGGGAGCTGCTCCCTAACAAAGTGGTGGTGAGAGAGGTGTCCTTGGGCAGAGGACTCCGGTCGCTGCAGAGCATTCCTGGGAGTCAGAGCCAGCACAGCTCCGTCCCTCTGCCTTATCCAGGAGGGAGGAGCCGGATCCCAGGTACAGCACTGAGCTCTGCCAGCCTGTGTGTCCTGCTCGCTCCCGCTCCCGGATGGGGAGACATACCCGACCCCAGACCTCAGTGCTGTGGATTTGGGGATCAAAACACAGACATTCCCTCTCCCTGGGCCGAGATGGCTCAGCCCGCTCTCCTGCAGACACCGCGGAGCAGCTGTAGGCACTGGAGATACTTGGAGGAAAAAAACCACCAGCAGCAGCCCAAAGAGCACAGCTGTCATTCCAGGGCTGGGGAGGACCCTGCCAGCGAGGAACAGCCATGGCTTTCCCCCACCATGGGTGCCAGTCCCCACCGTCCCGGGCTGTAAGCAGAGCCAGCACAGCCTCAGAGCGCCGGGACCGAGCCCGGGCCGGCGCAGGGCAAGCAGCCAGACAGATCCTGGCTCCAGATCCTGGCTCCAGGCACCCCGGAGCCGTGCTCAGATAAGGTGTGACTGCGCAAGTGATTCAGCTGAATGGAAGAGGCACCACGGCACGGGCAACCCTGCAGTGAGTGGGCAGGGAGGGAAAGGGCTCCTCCGCCCACCACCACCAGCTGCCACGCTCCAAACCCAGACCAAACACCCGGATCGCTCCTCTGTAGCACAAACTTTAAGGGGGAAACCAGGAATTTCTACACAAACGCTAAAGAATCTCCCAAAAGCTGAGACAAATGCAGAACACGGAGAAAGATCAAGGCTGAGACCCTCACCCAAAGCTCCCTAACTCACGTGGAAGGACAGGCAGGGAGTTGAGCTGCTCATCTCAGCCTAGCTGGTGAAAGAGACACTGGGGAGTCTTTCCAGATAGGAAGGCAACATTTCATCCCTCTCCCACACACAAAAATTCCCAAACAAGTTCAAAGCAACCCTCTCTTTACCAAACAGAAAACACTGAGGTGTTCCACGCTGAGAGAATCAAAGGGGTATTTGGGGTTTTCCCAAACTTTTCCTTGTCTCCCTCAGATGATTTAACTAAAATTCAGAGGTGATCCTGCTCCCAGCAGCACCCACCACAGAGCCCACCCTCTGACTCCAGGCACAGTCTGGATGCAGCAAGAAACCCCTCCACAAGCCTCTGCTTCCCAGAGCGTGGAAAGGGGCTTCTCAAGGAATTTCCACTCACATTCCTAACTAACCACAGCCTAGGGCTGGAAAACAGCCTTAGTTCACTCTGCCTGGTGCAACCACAGAGGCAGCTGATGAGGGCAACCACAGCAAAGTGGGACATGGTTCACTCTCCTGTTACAGACAGGATCCACAGGGAGCCAGAGAAATTATCCCTCAAAACAATGTTTCTGGAGCAGCAGAACTTACTAGTTCTTCCTGCAAGGCACAAAGACTCAGGTCCATTTTTCAGATGGAATAAAAAAACCCCAAACAACAAACTAAGATCGGTGTCACTTGGTACCTCAGAATTCAGACTGAGCCAGGGATAATTTGGGCAGGGAGGTAGGGAGAGCCATGCTGGGCCAGGGGATGTGGAGACCAGTTCCCTGCCTGGAGAAGATGCCGAAGAGGCCAACATCTGGGCCAAGGGGCATTATGGCTCTGCAGGGATAGCCAGGGTTTAGCCATCAAGCAGCTCCTTCTGCTCACTTTTCCTGTCTTAAGGGGCTTTTATGTTACCCAATCCTGTTTTGGCCCTTTTCCTGCCCCAGAATGCAAACATGCCCATGGAGGCTGAGGAAGGGAAGTTTTGCAGTTGTTTAGCTGATCTAATTTCATCCTCAAACCAGGCAACAGGAGTGTCCTGCCGCCTCCCACAGCCTTGGCTGCGGCAAACATAGGCTTTTCTCTTTTTGTTTGTTTTTTGATTGTAGTCTAAGGCCAGCCCAACTCCCAAGGAGAGCTGACAGGACAGGACAGGTCCCTCTCCTTCAGCAGGATCCAAGGTTTTGGCTGCAGGTCTTTAGGCTGCCGAGCTGATCTAGGGGGTGGCTGGACCCTCCCCAAATACCAGGGGGGCTCTGGCTGTGGGGGCTCTGCTGTAGCGCAGCACTGGGGGCAGGTTGGACAGGCAGGAGCCCCAGAGCCACCAAGCTCTCTCCTCATTAGTCCCCCAGCGGGGTCAGCTCCCCAGTGGGGCTGGCACAGGGCCTGCACATCCCCCCCGGCCAGGGACACGGGCTGGCCCCAGGGCTGCAGCAGCAGTGCCCTTGCACCCCAACCATCCCACAGCCAGGAGCACTTGGGACTGCCAAGTCCCACACAGGGGAAAGGATGACCCGTGGGGACAGTGGGCCAGTGTCACCCAGCAGGGTCCCAACACAGGGAAGTGTGACCCACGGGGGGGCAGGGCCTGTCACCCCACGGGCAGGGCCCGTCCTCCCCAAAGCCTCCCAGCGGAGGGTGAGAGGCAGATCTGCACAGGCACAGCCGCGCTGTGCCAGGCTCCTCTTTGCCAGGCTCCCCTGCCCGGGCACACGGGCCGGTCCCCATCCGTGTCCCCGTCCTGTCCCAGGGGAACTCACTCGAAGGCGAAGAAGAGGGCGCAGGTGCCGAGGATGAGGAAGAGCGTCAGGTAGAAGATGCCCTTCTGCCGGGCCATCATGATGCGGCCGTCGCAGCAGAAGGTGTTCCTGCCGGGCAGCTTCTCCCATTTCCGAACCACCTTCTTCCTCGCCACCATCACCGACATGGCGGGGCCGTCACTGGGGCGGCGGCGGCCGCCGCACGTCCGGGCGCTGCTGCTGCCGCTGCTGCTGCCGCTGCTGCCGCTGCTGCTGCTGCTCCGCCGCCCGCGCCCCCGGCATCATCGGGGCCCCGCGGGGCCGCGCTGGGCTGTGCTGTGCTGGTCTGGGCCGGCGGCTGCGGGAGAGGGAATGGGGAGAGCGCTCGGTCAGCACCGGGGCGGCGGCAGCGGGGCAGGGGGGCCGCGGCCGTCGCCATGGAAACCCCGCCCGGGAGGGGCGGCGCCG
>VWZD01000822.1:0-11575 GCA_013396695.1 Sakesphorus luctuosus | reverse complement strand
GCGTGCCCCCCATCCCTCACCCCAAACCCCCCACCAGGCGCGGCAGCGGCGGGCAGAGCTACAGAAAGCCCGGGCTGTGCAGTCCTACTACGAGGCCAAGGCTCGGCGAGAGAAGAGGATCAAGAGCAAGAAGTGAGGCTGTGCCTGTGCTGGGCTTGGTGTGGTGGGGAGGGCTGGAGCCCCCCTGCCCTGCTTGCAGCCTTCCCAGACCCTGAGCCCTCACCACCCTCGTGCTGCAGGTACCATCGCGTGCTCAAGAAGAGCAGGAGGCGCCAGGCCCTGAAGGAGTTTGAGCAGCTGCACAAGTCAGACCCTGCGGCTGCCTTGGCACGGCTGGAGGAGCTGCAGCAGCTTAGGATGCAGGTGCTGCCGTGGTACCTCAGCCCCATCCCTCAGGAGGACCCTGCTCCCTGGGGAGCTGTGTGTGATGCTTCTTTCTTCCCCCAGGAGCGGATGAGCCTTAAGCACCAGAACAAGGGAAAATGGGCCCGATCCAGGGCCATTATGGCCAAATATGACCTGGAGGTAAGATCATGGAGTCACAGAAGGGTTTGGTGGGAAAGGACCTCATCTCATTCTACTCCCCTACCATGGGCAGGGACACCTTCCAGTAGCCCACATTGCTCCAAGCCCCATCCAACCTGCCCTTGAACACTTCTGGGATGGAATTGTCCAGCCACAATCTCTCTGGGCAACCTGTACCAGGGCCTCCCCACCCTTACAGGGGAGAATTTGTACCTATCCCATCTCTTCCTGCCTTCTGTCAGTGTGGAGCCATTTCCCCTTGTCCTGTCCCTCCACACCATGGTATAAAGTCTCTCCATCTCTTAAAAGCCCCTTTATACCTTGAAAGGCCATGACAAGGTCCCCAGTGCTGCCTGGGGAAGCGGGACAAACTGAGGTGGGCAGGGAAGGTGAGAATGTTGTCTCTGCCCTCTGATGGAGCCTCTTGGTGCCCCCCAGGCTCGCAAGGCCATGCAGGAGCAGCTGGCCAGGAACAAGGAGCTGATGCAGAAGGTGCGGGTGGAGCCGCCCGAGGAGGAGCCATGTGACGTGCCTGAGGAGGACACTGTGGCTGTGCCCATCCCCACAGGGGCCAGCAAGGCTAATCCCTGGATGCTGGGCAAGCCCAGCACCCCAACCCCAGAGCCTGAGGCACAGGAGGATCCTGGAGATGGCACAGTGCCTGGTGCTGTGGAGAGCAAGAAGGAGATGGAGGAGGAGGAGGAGCTGTCAGAGGAGGAAGCTCTGCTACAAGAGTTTGAGCAGAAGCGCCAGGCACGGCAGGAGCAGGCAGGGAGCCCTGAGGAGCACGGTGAGGAGCTCGAGGCCCCAAGCAGGGTGGGCTGGGCAAAGGAAAGGGGGCTTGGGGCCAGTTTTTGGCTGGTTTCACACAGCTATCCTTACTCTGCCACCCTGCTCAAAGTTACCATTTCCCCTCTCAATGTGTAGGTGCTGATGAGACTGAGGCTGGTGGTGATGAGGCTGAGGCTGGTGCTGATGAGACTGAGGCTGGTCCTGAGCAGCCAGGGGACAGTCCAGTCCCCCCAGTCTGTGCCGAGGAGCTGGTGAGCACAGCGCTGGAGCTGCTCCCTCAGACCCAGGAGCAACTCCTGCTCTCAGAGCAGCTGCACCGTGTGCAGACCATGGAGGATGTGGAGGGTCTGGCCAAGGAGGAGCCTGTGGAAGAGCAAGAGAAGCCAGTGGCTCCAAGAGCAGGGAAGCGAGTGCAGAAGCAGGAGGAAGGCAGGGCCAGGGACAGACAAGCCAAGAAAACAACAGCCAAGAAGAAGATGATCAGCCTTCAGGATGTGCTGGCCAGGAAACCCCAGGAGATGGAGTGCTCAAGCCTACCTGTGGTCGTGGAGGAAGAGGTGAGCATGACAGGCCTCCCCCTTGCTTCTCAGTACACAAAACACCTGACTGGTAACACCAAACCCCAAACCAGTAACATTAGCCCCCAAACCACTAACTCCCAGTAACTCCAAACCCTCTCTTGGTAACCCTAAACCCCCTTCCAGTAGCCCCAAAACTCCTTTCAGTAACTCCGAGTAACCCCAAACCATTAACCCCAAAGCTCCTCCCAGTAACCGTAAGCCCCAAACTAGTTACTCTCAGTATTCCTAAACCTCCTTACAGTAATGCCCAGTAACTTTTACTCCCTTCCCACTGTCCCCAGTACCTCCCTAACCCTCTCCCAGTCCCTCCCCATGCCTCCCAGTTTGTCCTAGACCCTTTCCTGTCCCTCCCAATTCCCCCAGTAATCTCTAAAGCTGCTCTGCCTTGTCCCTCTGCAGGAGGGTGGCATCAACCAGCGCGGGATGATCACGGAGGCCTTTGCTGGGGACGACGTGGTTGCCGATTTCCGCCGGGAGAAGCGCAAGGCCGAAGAGGCGTCGAAGCCGCAGCCAGTGAACCTGGTGCTGCCGGGCTGGGGCGAGTGGGGCGGCACGGGGCTGCGGCCCAGCACCAGGAAGGTCAAGAGGTGAGTGGGGGAGAGCTCAGGGACACACCCAGCCCGGTGCTGGCCCTGACCCCTCACTTGCCTGCAGGTTTCTGCTCAAGCCGCCGCTGGCGCCTCCCCGGAAGGACCAGCACATGCCCCATGTCATCATGAGTGAGAAGCGCAACATCCACGCGGCAGCACTTCAGGTGGGTCACACCTGGTCACCATGAGAGTTCCAGCAGCTGGGCAGGCCCAGGGCTTTCCCGAGATCCCTTCCCAAAATGTCCTCAATTCCTGCCTGTAATCCCTGCCCAATGCTTAGCTTCCAGCTTAAACGGCCCAGGGGGTAGATGGTGAAGGAGAGATGTACAAGGCTGCTTCGTTGATGGTGGTGGCTGTTGCAGCCCTCCTGGGCTCTTCTGGAAGTGGGGACAGAAGCAGGGTGAGAGTGGGTCCTGAACAAGTGGGAACCAGTGGGAACTGGCGGCAGCATGGGAGAGAAGGGCCAGGCTGGATGGCCGGGAGACATTACCCCTGTGCTCTCCCCACAGGTCAGTGAGCTGCCCTTCCCCTTCGAGCGGCACCAGCAGTTCGAGCAGAGCATTCGGATGCCCGTGGGCACCATGTGGAACACGCAACGTGCCTTCCAGCAGCTGACAGCCCCTCGTGTGGTCACCCGTGCTGGCCATATCATCCAGCCCATCTCAGCCGAGGACATCCCTGACACGGCCCCTGGCAGTGGGGCCAGGCCTGGGGATGAGACTGTGCCCCAGAGGAAGGCACAGCCCCGGGGGAAGGCACAGCCCCGGCGCCGCAGAGCGCTGTAGTTCAGTGCCTGCAGCCCAGGGACTGGGACTGGAGCAGGCAGAGGTACCAGGAGAGGCTCCTGGTTCTGTCCAATTCCTTCTACTTCTTTCCCTGCAATAAAACCCAGGGTGATGTCTGCGTGGCCACCCTGGCATCATCCAAGGCTGGGAGGGCCAGTGCCCTCCCTGCTGCCCTTGGGGTCCACATGACGCCTGGTGCTTTGGCCAAGTGGAAGGTGAGAGGCTGGTCAAGGGCTTACAGCAGGGCAGGTCTGGGATCATCATGCTGAGGGGCTGAAGCAGCTGCCCACATCCTGCCTTGTGCTTATGTCTTTCATATCCCTATTTTTTACCTATGTATATTTTTAAGTGTTGGCCAAAGGGGCTTTCTGCCTGACCTGCTGTGCTGAGCTCAGCCCTAGGGGGGGGTTCTTCAGGTCCACCTGCACCCCTGAGGTACCTGCCCAACGTTAATAAACATGGTCACTTGGAAACGGCTTAGTAAGGTGGTGCTGCTGCTCGGCACGTGCTGAGAGCTGGCTCTGCCCCAGGCAGCCCGTGGCCTTCTTGCTGCCCACAGCCTCCTCCAGCTGCTGAGCCCAGGCTCCCTGCCCAGCTGCCCCAGAGCCTGACAATGAGGTGCTCGGTGCTCGCTTGCTGAATCCAGCATGAACCGAGGGATGTGCTAGAGCCTTATGGACTGCGCAGGGATCCCTCCAGGCCTCTCCCCTCACTTCCCACGTGGGCTGTGCTCACGCCAGTTGGAGAAACCCTCGCAGCCCCAGTGCAGGAGCTGGAGCTGCTGCTGACCCCCGGAAACGTGTCCCTCGTGCCAGGGACGCCTCCTCCCACCTTGGCTCCACAGCCCGCCCGGAGCCACGGGCACTGCCTGGCCTCACGGCTGCCGTTCTCTCCTGCGGTGGGGTCAGACTGGGAGAGTGGGGGTCGTCCTGGGGGGCTGGGGCACAGACACTCCCCAGCCTAACAATGGATACCCTGTGACTCCAATTCCCACCCAAAATCCCGCACGGCTCCGGGTGCTGGCCTTTCCCGTGCTGGGAGGGGCTGGGGGCTGGCTGTGCCACGGCCTTGCCGGGGACTCGGCCCCCGCAGCACCCGGGGCGGGTCAGAGAGCGCTGGCCTGCGATGGGGCCGCAGTTGTGTTGCTTGGGGGAAAAATGGAAAGGAAGCGGAGAGCATTTCCGTGCCGTGACGCCGAGAGCCCCTCGCGGGGCTGATGGCCCCAGCTCGGAGCTCGCGTCCCTCTGCCATGGGAAACCTTCGCCCCCGGGGATGTCGCGAGGCGGGGGGCCGGGAGGGGGGTCGTGTTTGTTTTATTAAAAGGTGAAGTGCGCTGAGCAGAGGGAGGCAGGGCCCCCGTGGGGCAGGCACAGCCCCCCGCCAGCCCCTCCACCTGCCCACAGCGCTCGCCGGGCCCCCTACAGACCCCGAGGACTGGGGCAAGGAGATCCCTACGGCACCGCTGTCCCTGTTCCCTTTCGCAGGGGCACTCTCTCATCTGCCCCTGTCCAGGGCTTTGCCCTCCTCTTCCTCAGCCCCAGGACAGGGCAGCTGGGCACTACGGGCTGCCCCGGTATCCAGTCCACAGCCCCAGCCCAGCGGGATGCTCAGGATACCGGGCTGGGAAGGGTCCTGGAGGCCTGATTCCTGTCAGAGCAGGCCTGGTTCGGGCTCAGCAGGAGCTGCAGAGCACTGTCCTGCCCTTTGCCTCTCTGCATAAAGGGGCTATTCCCCACACCTCCTCCATCCCCAAACTTGGCCCACCCCGTGGCAAAGGATGGTCAGCTGCCTCCGTGCGTGGTGTCACCTGTGCCCCCGAGGAGGGGGCAGAGCCCCGCGGGGTCTGGCGCTACTGCAGCTCAGGTCTTGGTGGAGCAGGAGCAGTGACAGGACCTGTTGAGGTGTGGATCCCCGTATGGAGCCTGCCTCACACTGAGCTGGTGGGTCCAGCAGCCTGAGTGTGGGTGATGTTCAGCATGGGAGGGAACAGCTGCAACCAGACGGCTGGATCTGCCTCATCCTTCAAGGAACAGCAGCACTGGGCTCGAACTGGGGCTTCCAGTATCCAGAGATTGTTCAAAAATAAACAGGGAAAGCATCAGCATGAGCTGCTGGCATGAGTTGCAGAGATCCTGGTGTATGTGGACCACTGGTACTGACATTCCTGCCCCTCCAGAGGGCTGACCCAGCTCCCCACTCTGGCACAGGCACATTCAGAGCTCCTACATAGAAGCAACGCTTGTCCCTCTGACTTCTTGCAGAAATGGATTTGCTGGGCGCAGAAGTGTAGGGTTTTTTCTTAGTTAATAACCAATTCCAGGTCTGTTGCAGGAAAGGGGATGCCAGGGCTGTCCACGGTGAGGAAGGGGGAGAGGAGCTGCGGCTGGAAGAGCCCTTTGCAGGGGGGACAGAAACGGGCCGGAGAGCCCCCAGGGCCCTGGCACAGCTGCGGGCTGGGGACGGCTCCCTGCGGGGTCTTCTCGGGCCTGATCCTCGTTCTTCCCGTGGTGCAAGCCAGGGAGAACCTGGACAAAGCCCTGTTGTGGCCGGCCGCCACCTCGGCCACGGGAGCCCCGGAGCCGCGGTGCGAACACGCAGCCCTCCCTCGGCAGCCCCAGCGCCGCATCCCCCGATTGCTGAGAGCGGCTGCGGTTGCTCTTACTGGCCTACTTTCCGGGCTACGTCAAAGCAGGGCTTACGGAGCAGAGAGCCGCGGCGAGAGCGGCCGAGCTGCTCCCGGTGCCAGCGGGGAGCGGGGGCTAATCCCGGCCCTGGGCGGCCCAGCCTGGCGGCACACGCGGACACCGGGCACCGGGGAAGGGGCGGCGGGGCCGCTGCGGGGCTGGGGACGTGCCAAGGCAGCGGCACAGCCACCGCGGGGTCCCCCGGGATAGGGACCCACCGTGAGAGCCGCTGCCCGGACCCAGGGACTGCCCCAGCGCCAGGAGCTGCCGGTGCAGCCGGGCTCCCGCACCCGCCATCCGGGAAGGCCAGTGGGAGCGGGATGGAGTAAAAGGCAGATTTAAAATCAACAAACAAAAGGCTTTTGGTCGCTGTTTTTTGGGGATTGTTTTTTTCTTGTTGTGGTGGTTTCTATTTCTTTATTTTTTTAATGCAGGCTATAAATAACCTGTAAAATATTTCATCTGGGCTGTTTCTGCAGCTGAAATCTTGTTCCTCTGGCTTCCCATGCTCGGGATGGGAGTGCAAGCATGGGGGCCGTCATAGAGCACCCTTGGATCCCTGGAGTCCTGTGCCTTTGCTCACTGTGATCGAGGAATTTCCATGTCCCTGAACACCTCCAGCCCCCGTGGTTTGGAAACTGTCCTACCCAGAATGGGTCTGAGTTCCACTCCCCGAGGTGGGAGAGGGACTGAGCCCCCCCAGGCCAGACAGAGGTGGGAGGCTCAGCCTGGCACAGTGCAGGATGAAGAGGGCAGGCAAGGCAGGTTTGGGGTTGGAATTTCAGGCGCAGGAGTACTCCCTCAACTTCCCTGTCCCTCCTGTCCCATGCCGGGGACAGGGTGGTGCCTGCTCCCCGGGCAGTCTCCATCGCCCCGCAACCAAGTGCTCCCCGACACCCCGTCTCTCCCGCCGCGGTCCCGGTGCCCGGCGAACCCCGGCCGCATCCGGGCGCCGCAGCGGTTTCCGTGGAGATGGCATCTCCCGAGCCCGCACCGCCCGAGCCGGGGGTTTCCATGGAGATGCCGTATCCAGCACGGCACAACCTGAGCCGGAGAATCCGCCGAGATGCTGTAGCCGGGACCCTCGCCCCGCAGTGGGGCCGTTCCCGGGGACACGGATAGCCGGGGCCCGCCGTGCCTCCAGGGTGCCTGTGGTGTCACCCACTGCTTCTCACATCGGTTCGGTGGCAGCGCTGGGACATCGGCAACTGCGGCTCCGAATATCCTGGGGCTGGAGCCACCACCAGCCGTGTCATCCTCCAGAGTGGAGATCTGCTTACCCGGGCTGTTCTGTCACATTCCGGGTCTCCCAGCGGTGGCGGGTCCCTACCTGTCCCAGCCTGGGGAGGAGAGGGGGAAACCCCCGTGTCCCTCTGATGACTTTGTCCCAGCTGTCACCTTGCAGCTCCCCCGGCGGCACGTGGGGGCCAGGGCGGGATGTCAGAGGCACCAGGTGGGGAGCAGACACCGTGCTGGACCCCTACACCTGGGAACACCAGGTAACCCAGCCCCAAACCAGTGGCACTCAGAGCTGGGGGACACCTGGCCGAGCTCCAGCAGAGCCACAGAACAAAAAACCTCTCAGGGGGGACATGAGAGCCCCCAAAGGGCAGGATTAAGGCCAAGCCAGGGGGTGAGCAGAGGCAGATGTCCTCCTGGCAGGCAGCTGTCATGCTCGTGCCCTGGCCAGGGCTACAATAACAGCTCCGTTTGAGCACAGCTACCGCAGAGGTGGCACCTTTCATTCCACACACAGAGCATCTCTGACAAACCCCAAGTTCCCACTGCAGAGACAGGAGGGAGAAGCATGGGAGCACCGCTGGGACACACTGCTGGGATCCACTCGTGCCCATTTGGTGCCCGTGGGAAACGCAGGGCTGGTTCAGCCCCGAGGTCCCTGCCTCCCACAGCCCGCTCAGCGTTCCCTCTCCACAACCTCTACTCCAGACACGACCTTCCTCCCTCCCTCATGTCCTGCCCTGAGCCAGGGCCACCCGGATCCCCCACAGGAGCTTCTCCATTGTCAGAGCTGGGTCCTCCCACGTCCCCATGTGGAGTGTGGCATCCCTCAGCCCCGGGGAACAGCGGTGGGGGGCTGCAGCCAGGAGCCTGGGGGTGATACCTGTGGCTGGGCATCGCTGGCCATTTCAGCCTCCAGCTCCTGGAGGGCCACGGGCCCCCACACAGCCCGGCCACTCCCAGGGCTGCTGGCAGCAATTCCAGTGTCCCCAGGCACAGGCTGCCAGATGCAGTGCTGCAGTTACAATTAGAGCCCCAGGCGGCTGCCGAGGCTGAACTTGGGGGGCTCAGGGCTGGGGGACAGATACTAAAGTAGCTGGAGTCTGGCGTGGCAGCCTGGGAGCAGAGGCAGGCCCAGTTCTGCCTGCAGCCAGCTGCTCTCCGGAGCTTCCTGCTGTGTGGAAAAGGGCTGGAGTGGAGCCAGGGCTCACAGTGGGCACCCCTCTCACCCCTGCCAGCCCTGCAGGCCTCCTTGTCTGCTTTATGGGACTCCCCTGGCACCCTAAGCTCTGCTCATCCACTGCATTCTCCCTCCCTCCACCACTTTGCTCTGGACCTGGCTGTGAGCTCTTCCCGTGTCTCTGAGGCACAACACAGTTCTTCCCTGCCTTATCCTTGTGATCCCACATTCTCATCCATCAGTAGTGTCCTCCCGGCCGAGGGCTTCTCCTGGGATGCGGAGCAGGATGGCAGCAGAGGTGGTGTGTGCCTGCTGACTCCTGTCCATGCTGCTCACTGGGGGTGATGACTGATTTCTCCACACTTCTCTGGCCAGTAAAAGGCCTGGAGTGTGCAAGGAGGGCATAGGGCACCCATGGATGGTCCAAGGGGAAGCCACCCAAACCCTCAATCCATAAAATATTATATCCTCTTCCCGAGGCAGGAGCAGCCTTGTTTTGGCCCCAGTGGCTGGGATCAAAATGTCAACCTTTGAGCTTGTAACAGGTCCAGTTTCTCACACAGGAGGTGGGACTCCATCCCATGTCCCTTCTGAGTTCCAGATCCCTTGGGGAACTGGGGGAAGATGGAAGAGAGAGGAGCCTGGCCTGTCACATCCCCAGCAGGACTTGCGGCCTCCCTGGATGCCAGCAGAGGGGAGAAGTTAGAAGAAGGCAGATGCTCTGATGAAGTGTCACCTTCTAGCTTCACTGTCACCGTGCTGCCTGTGTTTGTTGTCTGAGCAGGGATGGCCCAAGAAATACGTGAGGACAAGGACTGCAGTTAGAGGTGACACCTCTCACCAATGTCACTGCACCACCCAAACCCAACTGAGCTCTGCTCACCTCGGAGAGAGGAGCACAGAGGATCCTTCTTCAGAAAAGCCCTAGGAAACCCACTGAGAGACCTCCGGCAATGGACACACTGTTCATCCCAACAGGACCCCCCTCTCCTGGCCCCTCAGCCACAACTTCACCTTCCCAGGGGAAGTTGAGGTGTCCAGGGTGGTGACATGGACATGGCACCACAGCAAGCACATAGGGCATCGCCTCAGCCCTCTTCTCGTGGTGCCAGGAGCTACAAGCCACCCTTGCCACCACCAACCACCACCACCCTGCCAGAGAAGGCTCCATGACCCTGGCTGATCTGGAGATGCCCTTTTGCATCCCCTGGCTTGCCAGCCCAGCTGCTTGGGGATGGCAGGGACCAACATGGTCCCCAGAAGGGCAGGGTCTCTCCACCACAGCCTGGCAGGAGCAGAGTGTGCTGTGCCCAGCTGGTTGTGTTAGCCAACATGTTCCAGTTTCTGGCTCAGGAAGGGGAGAGAAAAGTGGATCCTGCTCAAAAAACAGAGGGAAGGGGCAAAATAAATAGAAAAGAGACACAAAATGGAGCAGTAACTACAAAAGCAGCAGCAACAGCAGCTGCAGGCCAGGTCAAAGCCAAGCGCTCGGGCTGTGGCTGCCCAGGGGACCACACAGCTCAGGGGCCACCCTGGGCACTCAGAGGGCTCATGGGTGCCCTCAGCCCTGCAGAGTTTGGCGAGAGTCCTGATGCCCAGGCAGGTGGTGTGGAGCAAATGCCAAGGTGAGGCAGCCACTAGAACTGCTGATGGCCGGGTCCTGGGAGACGTGTCTCCAGGATGGAGAGGAGGTAGAGGAGCCTCCAGCTCCCACCATGGTGTGCAGCCTGGCTTAACTTCCTTAAGAATTACCTTGAGGGCTTCCTCATCATATTGTGGCTGTGACAGATCATTCCTGTTGGTCTTTCTTCCAGGTAGTCTGTGACTGGTATTTGATTAACTCCACTCCCTGATGGAGGAAGCGCCTTATCCCCCAGACTTTCCCATTTCCCCCGAACATGAGAGCCACAGAATTTTTCAGCACCACCTTTTAAAGCCCTTTGGTGCAAATTATCTCATCCTGAAAATTTCAAAGGTACTAATTAAATGGGGCAGGAGCAGTGATGTGTCAGGGGACACAGTGGTGGGATGGAGAGCCCTCCCAGACAGCACCATGCATCGCTGGGTGCAATTCCAGCAGGGATGGGGTGAGGCAGCTGCAGGATGAGACTGTTACTCACAGTGTCTGTTTTTAATTGCACCAGGATGCAAATAAGGCAGGTCCTTAGAACCTGGGGTCATGTGCCTGTCACAGGCTGTGCCAACCCCACTTCCTGACCATCACCCAGCCTGAAACGTCTCTTGGAGCATCTCCTCTGCAGTCTGGCTGGAGGCAACAGCGGGAGAAGGTACAATGTAATGGGTAGAAGTGGAATAATTCCCCTCTGCAGGAAGATCTTCCTCCCTCATGGCCTTCCTTGGCATCGCCCTGGTTCCCTGCCTTCCCACGGTTCTGCTAGCCCCATGTTTCACCCTGCCACCCCTCACAGTGCTGCCTGAAGTTCCCAGATCTCATGCCCTACACACTCAGCACCCTCCTGCTTATGGGCCCCTGCCCCAAACTGTTCCCCAAGCCCCTGCACCCCCAAAGGCGTGACAGGCCATCTCCTGCCCCAATCTGCTATGACCTTCCTGGAGAAAAATAGAGCTCAATCCCTATGTAGGATGTTTTTCCCTCTCCTTAGGCATTGGAAAGGTTTGGGGTTGAGGCTGTGGAAGACGCTCCCAGCAGGTGACACCAGGGTGTGGGTGCCAAGCAAATGTGCCAGCTGGGGGTGGCCACACCCTGTCACCCATGCCCCCCTCTCCGAGGCCCTGGCAAACGCTGAGCCACGAAGAGACTTTGTCATCGGATGGGCCAAACCGCGGGAGCAAGTGGGTCCTGCAGGAGGTCAGGGCTGCACGGACCCCACAGGGATCATCAGCGGAGCCCACGGGGATCCGAGCAGTACCCCACGGGCACGGGACGGTGACATCCACCGGACCCCCCGGCGCCCACGCGGGATCGGGGGCCGCGGTGAACGCAGCACCGCCCCGTTCCGAGCCCACCCCACAGCCCTGCGGGGCCCGGCCCCGGGCAGCCACTGGCCCCCGCCCGCCCCCGGGGCCGCTCCACGCCGGAGCGCAGTGTCACCGCACGGGAACGGGTGAGGCGGCGGCGGCGCCCCCCACCCTGGGACCAGCCCGTGCCGCCCGTCCCCGCGCAGCCCCCGCGCCACGGGCCGGGGGGGCCGGATCCCTCCCTCCCCTCCGGGTCGTG
>VWZD01000821.1:65104-230527 GCA_013396695.1 Sakesphorus luctuosus | reverse complement strand
CCCCAAATGGTTCTTCCTTGGGATCTCAGGGCTGCTCTTCTTCCCCAGATGGTTCTTCCCTGGGATCTCAGGGCTGCTGTTCTTCCCCAAATGGTTCTTCTTTAGGATCTCAGAGCTGCTGTTTTTCCCTAGGATCAGGGCTGCTGTTCTTCCCCAAATGGTTCTTCCTTGGGATCTGCTGTTGTTCCCCCTGTCATGTTTTGGGGCATCCTTTAGTCACAGGTGCCTCTTTTGACCCCACAATCCCATCGTTGGATTGATAAAGAAGACATCCCAACACCATCTCCTTGTATTTCAGGTGTTGTCCCAGCAGTTGTGTGTGATGCCATGATGGTTTCATCCCACTGACACATCCACAGCCAGCAGCTGATGCTGGTGAACATCTCTGCCCCTTTCTGTTTGCTGCACATCACTGAAATGTATAAATAAGTGCTCACTGCTCTGCTGGTGCTGCTCACCACAATCTCCAGATCTGCTGGGGGAGGTCCCTCCAGCCAAAGATTTGAGCCCCTCATTCTGTCAGAGCCTCTTTCATTTATCCCTCTTGCCATGTCCACAGTTTTCCTGGTCATTCTGAGGCAGTGACTCTTTCCAAAGCAGAGGAAAAAACCCCAAACCCTCTATCTCCTTTATGGTTCATAGAATCATGGAATGGTTTGGATTGGAAAGGATCTTAAAGACCATCTAATTCCAACCCCCTCCCTGCCATGGGCAGGGACACCTTCCATTAGACCAGGTTGCTAATTACAACACTCAGGAGCAGCTTTGATTTAAACCATAACATTTGGCAGGTAATCAGTCCATAAATACCTTAATAGCTGACAGATTTTCAAATTAAATATGTAATGAGATCTGTTTTTCCCTCTTCATCCTGTTTTTTTTTCAGTGCAGTTTCAGAAGGGATTTTTTTTTTTTTAAGGGAATCAAGTGGGAAAGAGAAAATAAAGTACAACCAACTGAGTTGCAGCTGCAGAGCTGAATTGAGCATTGCTTGGTGCCTGCTCATGCTTTATTAATTGTGATAGCACTGCTACCCCTCATAGGTGTCGAGCTGGCTCCGAGTCCCTGGGGAACCTCCTCTGTTTGTGTTTGCCAGCAAAGACATGGCAGGGTTGTTTGGACAGATCCAGGGATGCACTAATTAGAAGTTAAAGATCCAGACTCTGGCATGAGCTGGGAATGCATTAGAGTGGGGAGCACTTTTTAATGCTTTGACTTTCCAGCAGCACACGCCGCATTAAAGCCCGTGGTGTTCCTTTGATCCATGCCACCAAAATAATTCCAGGGACAAACACAAATGAGGGATAATAACTAATTGAACTGGACTTATTGGAGAGCAACACTGCAGAAGATTAGGATATCCAGAGCAGACTGTAATTGCTGCGAGACTGGGGTCTGATGCCTGTTTATCTATTCTATTAATCTCTCTCTGCATCTGTCCTTCCACTCAATCAGTTGCCCATTAGCCATCATTTAACTACTGTTCCTGTCTTCTCTGCCTTCAGTGTCTCACCCTTTCTGTCTGCTTGTTAGCTAGAACAGATGTAAGAAAATTACATTCTGCACAGAAGGTAAATGTGAGCTCTAATGGGCCAGATTGGGGTTGGAATGTTCTAGTGTAACTTTGCAGGAGTAAAAGAAACTCTTCAGCATTTAGAGTGGCAGCAGAATTGGTCCCTCACCACCAACACACTGCTCAGTACCTTTTGAAACCTCCTCTGCAGGACACTGGGAGATGAGTGAGATCCCAGGGTTGGGTTTGAGATGTCGGGATCGTGATTGTGGTGGTGTCCATTTCTAGGGAAGCCTTTTTACTCCTCTAGCGCTTCCTTTCCTTTCCTTTCCTTTCCTTTCCTTTCCTTTCCTTTCCTTTCCTTTCCTNTTTCTTTTCTTTTCTTTTCTTTTCTTTTCTTTTCTTTTCTTTTCTTTTCTTTTCTTTTCTTTTCTTTTCTTTTCTTTTCTTTTCTTTTCTTTTCTTTTCTTTTCTTTTCTTTTCTTTTCTTTTCTTTTCTTTTCTTTTCTTTTCTTTTCTTTTCTTTTCTTTTTTCTCCAGCCGCTTCCTGAGAGCCTGATCTGATGTTCAAGTGCCCTTTGTAGGGGAGTGCTGAGGGACTAAGGGGCAGGACAGGTTTAGGTTGAATGTAGTGTAATTGCCAACAATGTCCATTTTCCATCTAAGGACTCATCCATCAATCATCCTGCCAAGCTACTCTGTGCCTTTTCCTGTTCCTGCAATTCCATGGGATCTCCCATTCTTTTCCCTGGTATCTCTCTGCTCTTTTCATCAGCTCTGGACTGTTCATTTAGGCTCCATTTACCTACTCATTGTTGATTTTGCATATTAAAATCTCTGCCCATCTTTGCTCAGCTAATGGGGATATTCATTGGATCTCACTTTGTAATAGGGCGTTAATTAGACTTTTCTAATAAGATCCCTTTGGAATTGCACGTTGCATCCACAAGAGACCTTAATACCTATATTTTTTCTCTTAGAAACCAGAGGAATTAGGCATTTTTTTTTGCTCTGGTCTTGAAGACTGTCCACCAAGCTCTCAAAACACAAGGTGCACCTAATGAGTGGGGCAGTTTATCTTTGTATCTGTCACCACAAACTCCCTGAAGTCAATCCAGGAAGAACACACATACTGTACAGGAGGAATAATGAAATGAAATTAAGAAGTTATATTGATGTGTGTGTATAAACTGAAGAAAACCCAGGCTCTGGGAGACCTCTGGGAATCTTGGACTTTGAGTATTCTTTAAGCTTCCATGGATTTTTGCCTGTGTGTTAAAAATATTGTTAACCCCTGAGGAAATTTAGTGCCTGGGATCAATGAATGTAACACACAGATGCCTAATAATAGAAAATGGGATTGATGAGTTGCACTGGTAAAATCAGCCCAGCAGTTAATTCTGCTGCCACAACCAGCATGTCAATAAGGTTCCCTGCTGATTCCTGGGAGGCTCTGGGATGCAGCTTTTGGGAAGACTTGAGTTGGGTTTGCCTCAGTGCCAAGAGAGTTGGGAAAAGGTGGAAATTCAGCTCCAGCAAGGGGTGTGTGTTCTGTAGAATAGGTTTGACAGACTTGCTGATCGTTTCTAGGTTGAAAGACAGAAAGAAATTGTCACTGGATTTCAGTTCCCTCTGGATGTGACCTTGCACAGAATTTGGAGTATGAGCAAAGCAATCCAAAATTTCTTGTTTGTCAGGAATGACAGGCTCTGAGAAGGAATAAAAGGTACTTTTTTTTTTTTTTGCTTGACCCTTGTGTGGTGACACTGAGACTGCGTGTTGAAAGGAAGAGAGATTATTTTTGTTGGAAACAGCATTTGGGAGACTGTTCTGTGGGAAAATATCCCAAATGGTGGGCTCTTTGGAATGTGGGCTGGTGCCCCATCCAGTCTCAGTGTACCATGGCCATCTCACTCCTGCTTAGAGCAGATCAAGTTGCCTCTGGGTTTGTCTTCAGGTGATGAGGTGTCTCACACAGGTACACACTGTGGATAATTCCTGATTTCCTGCCAGGCTCAGCTGGTCGGTCCGAGCTGGGATTTGCCTCCTGGATGTGTCCAGCACACCGAGTCAAGAAGCAGGAGAGGGAGCAGGATTGCAACTTGTAGCCTGTCTTTGGGTTCTGTGCTCAGGGGTTTTGTCTTCTCCATGCCACATGACCAGGCAGTGGGGCTGGGATTGTGTTTGGAGAGGAAACACCTGGCAATCTTGACTTACAAATGCTGCTCCTGTTTATCTCTGTGACCTCTCCATCAGTGTCTGGGTTGGAAGGGACCTTTAAAGGTCACTGTTCCAACCCCCTGCCATGAGCAGAGACATTTTCAACCACAACAGCTTGTTCAGAGTCCCATTCAACCTGACCTTGAATATTTCCAAGGATGAGGCATCCACCCCACCTCTCTGGGCAACCTGTGCCAGTCTTTCAGCACCATCATCATAAAAAAATTGTTCCTTATATCCGTGTTTCACATGGCTCAACTCTTTGGTGCGTTTTTGGAGGTTGTCCTTGTTTTGAAGTTGAGCCTTTTTTTTTGTTCCTTAGGTTTGGGGCTCACGAGGAAATCAGCTGTGAGTTGCTAGGCTGCAGCAAGCCCCTTGTATGGGCACACAAAGTGCTGATGGAGCCAGGCTGTGTCTGAGAAATTTGGGGTCGAGTCCAAATTTTAGGCGCTCACAGATTTCGGGGCAGGCTGGATCTGACTCTTCAGTTCTTTCCCTTCATGGGAGGTAATCTCTAATCTCTTCCCCAGCTCTTTGCAGACACAGGGATTTTGGGGTTGTAGATCAGATCCACCTCTGTGTCTCTAAATAACAATAAGGGGATTATCCTGCTTGTGGGGGGAGTGGGAGGTGGAGGGAGGAGTGGGCTCTGCAGGAGACTCTCTGGGACCCATATGTTGGGTGGATGGTTAATTTTTGCAGTAGGGCAAAGACCAGCAATCTGCCTTGTGTGGATGCTGCTGTCTCACTGGGTGCCCCAGATCCCGTCCTGCCCTTAGTTTATTAAGGATCAGGAAAAAAAATTGCTGATGGTGCCTATTGCAGGGAGAGGGGGGAGAGGTGGGGAGTGTCTGTGCAAGTCTATTACATCTGGGCTTCTTTCCAGCATGAATAAAACCGTCCTGTATGTCCGGAGTTATCAACATATTCTTTTTTATTCCTGTCAATTAATCTAATCTGAATGAGTCGCTGCTGTTCGCAGAATAATAGCCTGGAATGTAAAGTCTTATTTCTCATCTGCTCTGTGGACTAGACTCGAATGTTGTTGGCCCTGCAATCAGGCTGTTGAATTACTCTGAGCTAAATCAAGCCCTGCTTGACCAAAAAACCTTCCAGGGAGAAGCTCACTGGTGAGACCAGGCAGAGTTGTTATGGGACAAGCAGGGAGCATCCCAGCTCCATCCTGGTCCAGACTGGCATTCCAACCCCATCCTGGCTCTTGGCACCTTTCACCCTTCTCCCCATACTGTTTATTTTTCCTTCCCACGGATGAAAGGCAGAGAAGCAAACCCCACCAGCGCTGTATTGTTCGTGGCTTATTGGACAATTAGTTTCAGCTCAAGGTCTAATCTTCCAGAGTTCCTTTTCTTTGTATGCCATGAGTGCCTTGGAAACTTGTTGGCTGCAGGACTCGTGTGGCACTGGGGGGACAGGCTCAGACTTGGCTCAGAGGGACTCTGTGCCCAGAGCAGAGCAGGTGTGAACTGCTCTGGCTGCTCGGAGAGGAGGAGGATCATTGGGGGCTGTAAACAAAAAGAAAGAAAAAAGGCTACAAAAAAGTTTGCATGGGGATGCCTCCTGCTTGGGGATGCCCCTCTGGCATTCATCTTCCCGAGGTCTCTCCATCAGCTGGCTGGGGTTTTAAACCTTTTAAATGCTTTTCAAGGCTCTCTGGGGTTCCTTTGGCTGGTGGGCTGTGTCAGGAGCTGGGGATCCTGCCTGGCTCCCTGGAATGCTGGCAGGGTGCAGGGAGCCCGGCGGGCACCAGGACACGTCTTTCAGAGTGGGACGGTGCCAGCACTCTCCTCTGGCACCAGGACAGGGCTGCACGTGCTCTTTGCTGTCTCCTGAATGAGCTTTGCTGCTGTCTGCCAGGAACTGGAGTGTTTGTGCATCTGAGGGAGGAAAGGTTTGTGTGTTTGATCCCAGAATTCCAGTGCCATCACAATGTTTGGGACCGGTGGGACAGCCTGGCAGTGCATGGGGAGACCCACAGCCACGAGCCCCTGCCCACAGGGCAGGAGAGGGAAGCTGTGCCTAATTTCTTGCCCAGCCTCTTGCTCCCCCGAGCTCTGCTCTATCTTAATCCAACCTGCCACATTTCCCATCCCCAGGGATTCTGACACTGGTGTTTGTTTGGGATTTTTCCCGAGGGTCGTAGCAACTCCTGACCTCTCCCTGCACAGGCTTGCACGTGAACCTTCTCACACCCATTCATCCAGAGCTTTCCCAGCCCTGTGCATTCCCAGCAGAGCATTTCCATGTATTTTTTTCTCCCACATTCAGGCTCCTCCTGCCCTCCCTTCTGGAGTTCAGCAATCTTGCTACTGTTCACTTCTCCATGCGGAGGGTTCACTTCACGTGACCGCCCCATTAGCTGCTCTAACTAAAGCCTCGGGCAAACAGTCATTGAGGATTTATTTTTATTAAAAAAAAAGAAGTAGGATTAAGTATTCTGATGAACAAGAACAACACTAGCAGCTGTGCCTGCTCAGCCAACATGATCCCATCCCTCATATCATAAGCTGATTGCCTGCATGGGTCAGTAAGTTGCCCCAGCAGCCCCTCACTGGTAATGCTTTACACGTGGTTTTATAGTGCATGAGGTATCTGGGCAGGCCTGTGGTGTCTGGAGAGAATCATAGAATCACAGAATCAGTTGGATTGGAAGAGACCTCTGAGATCATCAAGTCCAACCCTTAATCCAACCCCACTTTGATTACCAGATCATGGCACTCAGTGCCATGTCCAGTCTCACCTTAAAATCCTCCAGGGTCGGAGAATCCACCCCCTCTCTGGGCAGGCCATTCCAATGCCTGAGCACTCTCTCTGGAAAGAACTTCTTCCTGATATCCAACCTAAACCTCCCCTGGCAGAGCTTGAGCCCGTGCCCTCTTGTCCTACTGTTGGTTGCTTGAGAGAAGAGACCAATCCCCACCTGGCTACAACATCCTTTCAGGGAGTTGTAGAGAGTGATAAGGTCTCCCCTGAGCCTCCTCTTCTCCAGGCTTCATGGGTGCAGAAATCCGTTCTTCAGATGCCCTTGAGTGTCAGGTTGAACAAACCTTGGGGCTGGGGCTGGGGCTGGAGGAGATGACCTGTAAAAGGTCTCATGAGTGGCCAGTTTCTTGCCCCTGCAGCACAGAGGCCTCTTCATACCTGGAGGGGTCGATGGGGAGACTGGAGATCCTCAGCCCAGGTGGGCAGGAATGACCTGGGGCTTTCTGCTTGTAGAAACTCTCACCTGGGCTGCACCCTCAGAGATGAAAGGAGGGCACAGGGGTTGGATGGAGGGAATTGGGGGCAACTGAGCTGCTGTCACTCACTTGGGGAGCAGGGGGAGAGCGACGCTCTGTCACCATCCGACACAAAGCCGAGCAATTCCCTTGGATCACTCTCGCTCCGAGGTGCTTATTACTTGAATAACCCAGGGAATAAATCCCTTCCTCTGTCTCCAAAGCACCCAGAATTAGGGTTTCTTCCCCTGGTGAGCAGTCCCCAGGCCCACACTCTCCCTGATGGCTGCCAGGCAGCGTTTGTGTCCCATTGTTCCCATTAATGATACCAACAGTCACCTTAAATCCTACTAAACCCTGAGCTGGCACTGGGCTGGTGACTTGCTTCTGCTTCACAGGGCTTTGCCAAAAGCTGTGGGATGCCCTTTGAAGTTGAGGAAGCAAGAGCCATAAAATTATGCAGCCTTATTAGTAGAATTATTATTTGTTCTCTGCAAACATCTGAGACTCTTCTTCATCCCCCACCTTGCTTGAAAGCAGTGGCAGCTTTCAGGAACCTGCAATCAGAGGTACCATTCAGCAGCCCCAAACATCCCAGGGGATCCCATTCTTGTCCCCTTCCCAGATTCATCTCTCCAGGAGGGCGATGTGTGCATCAGGAGCTGCTGTGCCACGTAGCTCTGCTGCCAGGAGATAAATCACAGCGTGGGCATTCAGCCTGGCAGAAGGGAGCATCCTCCTGGGATGCCAGGCCTTGGGGGTTGATCGACAGAGATAGAGGAGAAAGCCCAATTTTCAGTGGAAATCATAGAATGGTTTTGGTTGGGAGGGGACCTTAGAGCTCATGTGATTCCATATCTCCTGCCATGGAGAGGGACAGCTTCCACCAGCTTGAGCTTCCTGTCCCTCAGTCCCCCCAGGTCCCTTTCTGCCTGGCTGCTCTCCAGCCACTCTGTGCCCAGCCTGGAGCGCTGCAGGGCTTGGGGTGGCCAAAGGGCAGGACCTGCCCTTGGCCTTGTTGAACTCCAGCCCATTGCAATCAGCCCATCTCTCCAGTCTCTCCAGATCCCTCTCCAGGTCCCTCCTGCCTTCCAGCAGGTCGACACTCCCTCCCAACTTGGTGTCAGCAGCAAATTTGCTGCTGATGGACTCGATCCCCTCATCTAAATCATCACTAAAGATGTTAAACAGGACTGGACCCAACACAGATCCCTGGGGAACACCACTAGTGACCGGCCACCAGCTGTGTTGGGACTGTCATGTTGAGTTGCTGTGGATGATCTCCCTCCCATGCATATGTTCAACCCCCTTTCTGAATCCCTCCCCCTCCTTGATCCCTCCAAATCCCATGCCAGTGGCACCCAAACTGCACAAGGCAAAACCTGTTCCATATTCTAATGGGGGAGAGAGTTGGAAGGGAAAAAAACAGGCAGAAAAAGGAGCAAAAGACTCACTTCTGACACGGGAGATTAAATAATTAGCAAATGTGGCAGGAAAGACGATGAAAAACAAGTGCAATGATTCATGTTTTATGTCTCCTACTGTACAGAACACTTTCAAGTGTCAGACAGCACGACAGTCACTCTTTAAAGCCAATTAAAGTTTTATAATAAATAGAAGCTTTTTATTTTTTTTAATCTCTGTCTCTCCATGTGGTGATGATGTAGTTCACTGTAGAGAGCTGGGTGATGCATTTGCTAGAAATCCACAACAAATGGGCCCCAAGACCTGCTTTTCAAAACCTCTTTTATGCCCATTATTTACCTTCCCCAAATTCAGCCCCGGTGGGGAAAGCAGCCGTAATAATATCGTTATTTTCTCTCGTTGTGCTTTTCACTCAAGGAGATTACAGCTGATAACCTGGAGAGGGGAGGGCAGGGAGAGGTGCTCTCTTTTTGATGCTTGGGCGAGGTGATTTTTGGGAGCTCGGAGAACAGCAGCAGATTTTGGGACCCCCTTTGGCAGGGAATTCATTTGGAGAACACAGGTTGCTCTGAGCTCTGCAGGTGAAGGTGGTTTTGGAGGTCAGATGGGGGTCCAATTAAGTGAAGCAGGGTCATTCTGGGGGCCAGGAGAGCAAAAGATGCAAGAGAATGAGCTGGGAATCTATTTCTTCATGCACCATCTCCCGAGGGCAGGCTGGTGGTTGTTGACCTCTTGGACTGGCAAAACTGGAAGATGCTGTAAATTGGGAGCAGCTCTGGTGAAGGCCATGCTGAGGGAGCACTGTGGGTTTGTAGCCCTTTTCCTTCACCTCTAAATTTCCCCATAGATAACATGGACATTAGAAACTGCTTCATGCACAGTGCTCATTTCACCAATCTCCTTGTTTACTACTTCACAGCTCATTGCTGTTTTGTCTTTGCATTAATGATGCTTCTTGACAAACAAAACAAAACAAAACAGGGATTTCCCACCACTCCAGACCCAAGGGTAAGATCAGGTTCACAGTTCTGAATGAAGAGAATCATAAAATCACATAATCCTAGAACTGATAGGGTTGGAAAAGCCCTCTGAGGTCATCAAGTCCAACCCTTGGTCCAGCTCCAGTCCCTTTACCAGATCATGGCACTCAGTGCCACGGCCAAGCTCACCTTAAAAACCTCCAGGGATGGGGAATCCACCCCCTCTCTGGGCAGCCCATTCCAATGCCTGAGCACTCTCTCTGCAAAGAATTTTTTTCTCATCTCCAACTTCAATTTCCCCTGGCAGAGCTTGAGCCCTCCGTGCCCCCTTGTCCCATTGCTGAGTGCCTGGGACAGATCTTGCTTTCCCCAAGCCCAGAGAAGCAGCCATGGATGTTACTGCTCTTTCAGCCACCACAGCCTCTTCCTCCTCCTCTTTTTCCATTCCCTCTCCCATCAATATTCTCCTATTTGTGCATCTTTATCTCCCACAGGCAAAAATACACCTCAAATCAACTGAAATGTTAATCCAATTAACATTCAAAGAAAATGAAAGGGCACTGAAACTGGAGGTGCCCCTTGCCACAGCCACCAGTGTCCCTTGGTTGAAATATCTCTGTGAACCTCATAAGACCAGGGCCCGTGATCCCTGAATGGCACCACTTTCATGTTTTGGAGTGGGGCATCTCTGATGCAGAAAAACAGCTTCTTTGTTAGATATCTCCTCAGCTTGATTTGGGAGGGTGATGAAATTATTCCATGGCTTTCCTGCCAGAGGGGAGTTGGAGGAGCGGTGTTCCTGCTATTAGGCAAAGATCCTGTTAATTGGACAGAGTGAATATTCACCCTTTAATAACGGCGGGGCTCTAATCCTTCGTTAGGTGGCTGCATCCCCCCTCCCGACTGGTTTTTAATGACCCGGTGCCTACATCATTAATATCACAAGTGCTGACACCGGGAGGAAATGCAACAATCAAAGGGAGACCCTGAGAGGTCCGGGAGCAACAACGTGTTCCATGTCCCCTTTGTTGTGGAAAACGCGGGCGAGGGTGCCCTGCAACACCAACCCAGGTTCTGGCCTCCTGTGGAGGGCGAGGGGAGGGTTAACTCCAGCAAATTGCAGCAGCTCAATTAGTTCAATTAGGAGCTTGCAAACTAAAGCAGCTCTTCCTGAACACTGTCTAGGACTGTAGGCTCTGCCTGCGGGCTCTGGAGCACTCCCACACTGCCCCATTCCCTGGGGCTTGCAGCTTTTGAGGGCGGCCTACCTTAGAGAAGGAAGGGCAGATTCCCACTGCTTTTACTCCACTCTGTAGAAATCCATGATGTTACTCCAGCGTATTCTTGCAGGAAGAATCTGGTCCAGAGAGTCCCAACTGGGGGATGTTTCATAAATCAGAAGAAAAATGGTAAAATCCCTTTTTTCCCCCCTTGATTTTTCAACGTTCTTTTGAGTGCTTTCCAACGAGCAATAAGCACCAGTCACATCCATCCATTCCCAACCCTCATTTTTTTCCTGCATGACAGCACCTGCCTTTTGATAGTCTCAGAAGGAGGCACGGGGTATTAACATAACAAATCTGTGGCTGTCTAGAGAGTTCCATGTTGCTGGCATGTCACAGGATGTGTACATTGAGTGCTGCTAAGTTCTCATTGTTCTAAATCCACCCTGTGTATTAAGACCTAATGAATTACTACTTGACAAATTAAGCAGCTGCTGCAAGGAGCTGGTGCTGACAATGTCCTTCACTCCCTCCTCCTGTGCCATGTGAGTTTTGCAGCTTTCAGCCTCAGATTGTCAGTCTTGGGAAATACTTTGCAGTGATCGTGTGTCACATTCATGTAGTGGATGGTCTGCAAACCCACTGCAGTAAAGGTAAATGTGGTGCCATGGGGAGCTGGATGTGACCATGATGATCCTTTATGATGTTTTTAGGCTTAAAATAGGAGGTCTTGTTCATAGACTCATAGAAATACAGACTATCTTGAGTTGGAAGGGGACCATNCAACCCAATCCATTCTGTGATTCTATGATTCTATAAGGATTATTGAGTCCAATTCCCTGCTAACAACCAAATCTGGGAGAGGGCGCAGGGCAGAGCTCTGATCTGTTGGACATTCCTGCACCCAGGAGAGAAAAGCTGCTCTCCCTGCAATGGGGTAACAGCCCAGCAATGCTCCCAACAGCTGTGGAGGGGAAGAAGTGACTCATCTCTCTGTGATACATTAGCCGAGTGAAAAGTGTTTGTCTAAGCTAGAAGTTAATGACAAAAGAGGGGTTAACAACCTCCCAGTGCTGCCTGTTCTGGGAATATTAGCTCCAGTTTTAATGTCCTTTCCCTTCTAATTTATACCAGGCTGGGTACCACTCACTGAGGCCCCCAGCTGCAATCTCTCCCGGATGCAGGACAGGATTAGGCTCAGAGCTGTCATCTTCTTCCATCAATATACAGGATGCTGCTCTAGGGGCAAAAAAATATGTTTACTCCCAAGTTTTCTTTTTCTTTCTAAACTTCCCCCTGACGAATGATTTGCTTCCCAGCCCCCTTGCACTGCAGACAGTGTTTGTGCAGCTTTAATGACCTGAGCTGCTCTGGCAGAGGAAGTTCTGCACCATTGGTGAACCACACGTCTGTCCGGAACATCTCAAGCAGCTGCTTGTCTCTGCTTTCAGTCTCATCCTTCAAGTTACTGCAGGAAGAGAGGTAGACTCCTCTCTCCTCTTGCAAACCACAGAAAGGTCCCTTTCTCCCCCACCTCATCAGTCTTTTCCAGATTCTCATGGCTGGCACCACCGTGGTTCATGTTTGCACAAGCCCTTTTGCAGTCCAGCGTCCTGCACTGCTGGATTATCTGCCACCTGGAGAGAGCCTGTCCTCAGCCTGACAGCGTGATGGATGGTGTCATAGGGGATGGGATGTTGACACCTGCTTATCTTTCTGTGCCTGGTTGCCCCCGCCTCAACATGTTGATTAGTTCAGCATCTGTTTGCAGTAACTTCTCTGCATCTGCTCTAGGTTACCATGGTGTACACTGAGATGTGTGGACTGGAAGGGGTAGAGAAGATGGGATGTTGGAGGAGTTTAGGCTTATGAGGTCTGAGTGTGATGCTGGATTGATTTATCATTACACCAGCCCCCTCCCACAGACCCTCTAGTCCTGGGGGAGCTACTCATATAAATGCATTCCTTGTTGGGTTGGACAGGGCTTGGAGCAACCTGGTCTAGTGGAAGGTGTCCTGCCCATGGCAGGGGGGTTGAACTAAGATGATCTTTAAGATCTCTTTCAACTGCAACCACTCCATGATTCCTTTTCCTGGAATATTTGAACTTCCAGGCAAAGACTTTCTTTTAAATTTCCATGTGGAGGATGTCCAGATAGCTGGGCTGTGACACTGCCCAGGGACAGCTCTGTGCTCCTTCCTAAGCTGCAGAAATCAGGCAATGCTGGTTGGGTTATCATCTGTTTTCAGGCTGTGTTTGTCCTTGCACGCATTGTATGAACGTTATATCCCTGAAAACAAACACATGGGGATTCACATGTACCTGATTATGGAGCTCAAAATCAAACAAAGGACTTGGCCTGTGCAGAGCTCAGTGGGCTGTTGAGCTGCAGCCTCAAAGAACCAACTCTCAGGGCAGAAATATGTTGAGATCTCTGCATATAACTTTCATATACAGAGAACATATGAAGGCATGTTCTTTCCTGCACAGAGCTGGAGGCAGTCCTGCATTTATCCGTGGCTCCTGGATTCTGGCAGAGCCTCCTCCACCATGAAAGGCTCTGACTGTGTCTACTTTGCAGGTGCCATACACTAACTGTCTGCAAGCACAGACTTTCCCACCAAGGGCTGTTGTGTGGCCAAGAAAC
Organism: Sakesphorus luctuosus; assembly: GCA_013396695.1. Classification (NCBI taxonomy): domain Eukaryota; kingdom Metazoa; phylum Chordata; class Aves; order Passeriformes; family Thamnophilidae; genus Sakesphorus; species Sakesphorus luctuosus. The sequence continues at coordinate 217,283 of VWZD01000821.1, read as the reverse complement.
CCAGATGTCCACGGCGCATGCAGGTGGTGGATCCTGTGCTGGATCCCTGTGTGGGCACAGGTTGCAGCCCAAAGTCACAGCCACACTGAGCACATGGTGGGGCTCAGCAGTGACGCAGATCAGCCTGGAAAACCTGTATGCACCTTGGGGGCAAAATGAGACTCCAGAAGTGCCACTGGGTTGACAGTAATGCTGGCATAAGGAGTTGGAGATCTTAATGCTACTGTGAGTTGCTGTGATATCACAGCTCTTTTTGACTCCTTCCAGTCATAGAATTGCAGAATTGTTTGGGTTGGAAGGGACCTTAAAGACCATATTGTTCCACCCCCTTCCACTAGACCAAGTTGCTCCAAACCCCATTCAACCTGGCTTTGAACATTTCCAGGGATGGGGCATCTAACACCTCTCTGGGCAGCTTGTGCCTCACTTCATTGCACAAAATTTCTTCCTTATATGTAGTTTGATGAGCTCCTGCCTGTGTGTCTGTGCTAAATACTCCCTCCCTCTTCAGTGCTCAGGCACACAAGGAGAACACACTGAAGTTCACAAACTCTTTGTCACAGTCTGTCTGGGACCCTGTTCCCACAGCCACCACTGGTGGGATCTCCTTGGTAAAGGTGTCTTAAAAGTGATGCCTCCCTGTCAACGAGAGGAAAGAAAATAATGGACCCTCTAAGAGCCTCTGTCAGAAAATCTGACCTTTGAAAGTCGTTATTGTAACTTTTTATGATATGTCAAGTCTAATAAAAGACCCAACCACATGAACAGGAGCAGCTTTAAGGGCCAATGGGGATTATTTCTTGGTTTATTTACTTGTCCTCCTGCAGACAAGTGTCTCTTTTCTGCACTTGATGGCACTTTAATGATCTCACCTTTTTTGCCAGGCCATGTTTAATCATAACCCATCAATGACAGCATTTGAAAAGCTGCTTATAATTGATATAAACTAAACCCAGCTTCCAAATATTGATGCACTGCCTTTCTCCCTCTCACTGCATATGCTTTCTCTAACTTAGCCCTCTTTATTCCACTAGATTTTCTTCACCTTACCCCCCTTATGTCACATCATCCCTCATTCCCATCATCCTTCCCTTTCTCCTTCCCTTCCCTTTGCACTCTGGCCCCCTAATGTGTGTCCATTCCTTCTCTGACGTGGATCCCTCTTTGTCTTCATTCACTCTTGTCTTCTCTCCCTCCTACATCCTTTCCCCCAATCTGTTCAAGGCTCCTGTTACAGACACTATCTCAGCTCTGGAACAGCACATGACACTCCTGGCAGTCATCCTGAGCTTGGCTGCTGTCCCCAAGTTGTCTAAGGCTCTTCTGAGAATGATGAGAAGCTGCTGTGTGCCTTCAAAGTCACAGCTAATTGCATTAGCTCCAGATCATGTAACTCCTGTAGATGACAGCTGCCAAATTTAGGAGCACTAGAGAGGTCTGATGGAAGATGACGGGGATGGTGTGCTGGATTCAGCAGAAAGGAAATCCTGAGTGTTTTCAAAGGCACTGACGGTTGGTTCTATATTTTTCAAGATGGTTATTCCCTCTTCTTCTGTCTTGATGAAAATACTGTCTATACGATCAGCTCAGTCTTAAGCCCAGCACTGCCCACCATCCCCACTGAAAATGCAGGGTGTGTAAATCATCTAAGCCATATAATCTCAGTGTGACCACTCCTAGAAGGCTTCCTTCTGGCTGTCCCAAGCGATTCTGGAGTACCTGATGTACCTGTGCATAAACACAGCACCTTTGAGCTAAAAAACACCAGGGAAGCACAACTAGTGTTGTCTTGTTTGCATAACTTGCTTTGCTCCGTGCCCTTCTCCAACCTGCCTCACCTCCCAGTGCAGACCCAGCTCACTGTGTCTCTTCTTCTCCCTGTTTTTCTAGTGATCTTTGAGAAAAAAATTGCAGTTTCTAAGCTATCTCAAACCCCAAAACACTTTTATTGAAAGCATCTTGGTATTAAATACTGACTTTGAGAGCTGCTTTGCTCATCTCTGTCCCAGTGCTTTTACATTCCTGAGTTTGCAGAACAGTTTGGAGAAACAGGATGAAATTCGTGCACCTCCAGCAGAAACTTGAGGTGGTGTGGACTGATGTCATTTCCCTCTCCCCATTTCCTAGACACTGAAGCCATGGCTGGGAGTTTTCTTTCTGCTGTGAGTTGCTGTGTTTTCCTCCACTGCTGGAGGATGTTCACAATATCTGAACTTGAGAACATAACTTTCTCTGGGGAGGTCACACAGAGAAGTTCACAGAAGGTGGTATCTTTTTTTCTCCAAGAACATTGATGATTCTTCTATCTGGAGCTTTCCTCTAACATGAGAGCAAAACAAGCATCCACAGTGCAACAGGAGATCTAAACTCTGTTCTTGCAGTGCTGAAATAAAGTCTATGATCACCCAGTCCCTGTAGCTAGAGGGCAAAAATGTCAGAGCTGGAGTGATGGTGACTAAGGCAGCATTTTATCTGATGAGATCTCATAAAGCTCTGTTTCAGTTTATCTCAGTATCAGATACGAACTCACACCCAAGTATCACAAAATCCTGTGGTTTAATTTGGGCACAGAAAAGACATTAATATTAGGAGACAAGATTAAATATAGCTCTTGGCCATCTGATTGCTTTTATTCTTCCCTGCACTCTCATTGCTCCCTTTGGAAGAGCCTAGAATAGATCTCGCAGCAAGTTTAGCTCTTGCCCCATGGGAATATCATGGAGAACTTGTAAGTCTTGTCCAGTTCCAGGTCACCTGAGGTCTTGTGAGTCCTGCAAAGCAGGTTGATTGGTGTGAATGTGTGTGAAGGGACGGGTTGCTCCGTGTTTGCAGCTCACTTCTGTTTGCTCTGTTTGGACACTATCACAAGTTATTTTTTTCGGTAGGATGCAGCACTCCTACAGATTTTTTTTTCCAGATACCACAGTTTATGTTTATTTTTACAATGAAACTGGATTCTACAAAGTTAGTTGATCTGGTCAGACTGAGAAATTGTAATGTGGTGACCATGCACTCAGTCCAGAGAACCTGGAGGTCATTAATTATCACTGTTTGTGTAGCAGTTGCATCTGCTGGGTGGCTGCATCTGCAACCCAGGGAGATTAGGATTGAGATATTCAAAGCCACCTAAGAGATTTAAGGGAAATGGGGGGGAAAAAAAACCCTTTAAGCAAACCCTTCCTGCTAGTTTGAAGGAAAATGATTTCAAATCCCCTAATCGGCTCTGAGATGAACCTTCTAAGCAACATGTTCAAGGTCAGATGGGGAGCCTGTCACAAAGGGGGTGATAACCTACATCTGTGGGGCTCCAACCACAGACCATCCTCTGTTCACCTGCCTTAGGGAACGGGTAATCCCTCCCAGAGAGGAGGGACCATCACCTCCCTTCTCCCAGCAGTCTGCAGGGCCATTCCCTTCATGGAAATCATCATCCACTTGTGGTCCAGCTGAGAATAAAAAAAAAGAATAAAACCAGAAAATACTAAATCTTAAGGAGAGGTTACATGCAAAAATATTGCTTATCTTTCCATGCAGAAGGTGGGAAAAAAGGCAGCAACTGTCCTGCCCCACTGAACTGCTCGATCCCGGGAATACCACTGTGATGCCTCCCATGTTTTGCAGCCAGACGGCTCAAGTCTGTTTTAATCTCCCTTCCATGCATAAGCCTTCCCAAATCCCTCTGCTCACAATCCCGTGGTGGTGAGTGATCCCCCTTGTTAGGGAAGCAAGAGCCGAGGTGTGGATCTGGCAGGGCACAGATGGGAATATTCGGTATATTCCCAATTTCTCACTGCTGAGAACTCACATGCAGAGCTCTCCCATCACATAATCATAGGCACAGTTGCTGCTGCAAAGGGTAAATTACTGATTTATTTTGTGCAGAGGGGACCAGGGATATAAATAGCCCAGTTGTGGAAACCAAGCTGTGGCTCTGGACTGTGTTTGCATTCAGGGCAGGGGACTGGGATGCTTGGAGGGAAACATTTCGAAGGTGACTCCCAGTTCTCCTGGTGACTAATAACTGCAAACTGATACAGCAGATTCTTTCCAGCGTGAAGCAGACTGAGGGATGTCAGCAGTGCTCGGGGGTGATGTGAGGGCATTCCATGCCAGGGGGTTTTCAATCAGTGCCTACTGTACTGTCACATGCAGACAGAGCTGTTCAGCATCTCTATCAGGCACTGGGAGGTGAAGTTGGGCGTGAGATGCTGCCACGGTCTCTTGGTATGTGGAGAAGGTCACTTAGTGCAGTTTACTCTGCATTAATTCTCCAGAGACATGAGGGAGTCTGTTTACTGTATCCCTTTTCCTCAGGGGTGCTCATGAATGTTTGAGATCCTTTAGCAGGGACTGAATCACTGCCATATGAACTGCAAACAGGGAGAACAGAAAATGTAGTTTATAAGGGAGAGATTTTTAACACAGATTTAAGAAGGAGAGCTGTGATGTGGTTTTGTGCCATGATGGACAAATCTCAGAGGGTTCATTAAGTGTTGAAGACTCAGCTCTTTTCTAGCAATACACACAAACCTTTGGGTTATTTGCTGGTGAACCGAATGTGCCCAGTTTGAGATTTTTAGGTTTCACGCTGAGCCAGATTTCACATCTGAAAAGTCTTTCTCATGTGCTCAGATGGCTCAACTTCTGGCTGAGTTGGAGCTGTGAAGAAACTGTGAAAGGAAAAGCAAGGTAATGGATTGGTTTGGAAACAGTGTCGTGAAGCAGAGGCAGCGCTGAGGGGAGGGGAAGATCCCTTTGCTTTTCAGGTCAACTCTGATTTTCCTTGTCGTGGTCTGGGCATGGGCAGCCTCTGTAAGGACATCACTGTCTTAGCCTGGATGGGTCTTGCTGATGTCTTGTGTCTTCCAGTGCCATCTGGGCCACGTTTAGCTGAATAACCCCAGGGGTTTACGGCAAGCTGGAGATTGGTTGGGCAAAGCTTCAGAGAAATCACATGTTGGGCTTTGACGAGCCGTGCTCAGAAAGGAAACCCCACAGCTTGCAAAACCCCGATACCTTTGGAGAGTGCCACACTCATGTCATGTAGGCAAAGCTGGCAGAGCTGGCAGAGCTGGCTGGGATTCCTTGGCTCTGCCCAGCCAACCTCTCCGGGTATATGGAGCATCTCCCACTGACAGAGGAGGAGGGACTTTTGAACAGGGATAGACCAAACAAATCTGAGTTCTGCTGAGTGGGAGGTACGAAACCTGCACCAGGAATGGATCAGGATTATGTGTCTTGTGTTGGGAGCTGAACTCAGATTTAGAACATGAACTTTGGAGAATTCATAAGGAAAATTTAGAGGCTTGTCTAATCTCAAAGGCTGCCCTTGTTGTCTGTAGGAAGCTACATCCAGGGTGGAGCAGGTCCAGTATTTGCCTGACAGCCCTAAAGTCTAGGATTGACTTATTCATTAATTCAATACTGTAACTATAGATTTAATACAGTTATAAATTTATATATATTTATACAAATTCCTTCCTGTCTCTAATTGCTCAGTTTAAGGAAGACACAAGCTTTGGAGAAACAACAAGCCCTAAATATCTGAATTTTACCATCCACACTCCATCCTTTTTCTGAATGTTTGCTTTGAATTTTTTTTTTCTTTTTTGATAGAATCCTAGAATGATTAGGTTTGGAAGGGACCTTAAAGACCATCTCAATCCAATCCCCCTGCCACGGGCAGGGACACCTTCCACTAGACATTTTCTGTGGTCTCCTTCCTGCTGCACTGCAGGCAGAGCCACAGAGATTTCACTGGGCACAGTGCCTGTTTCACAGTAAAAATAATGAAATTTTAAAAAATCTCTCACTTCACTGCTGTTGCAGAACTAAAGCTCAGGAGAGGCTGGATTAGTCTGGGCTCAGATCTGAAACGGGAGCCCGGATGGAAGGAATATAATCCTTTTACTGGTCCCATGTACTTCCTTGCTGACCCGGACCTGACTCTTCCTTCCCTTCTGGTGTTTTTCTAGTCATCCTCATCTCTTTTACAATGAGAGATTTAAGGACAGATCTTTAATATGCAACCTCACTGATTATTGGCTTCCTTACCATCTGGGAAGGTGGATAGGACAGTGAATATTCCCTAATTTCTCACAGGCTGTCTGCCTGTTCCAGCAGGACCTGCCATATCTGCAGTCCTGTCTTTGGCTTGCACTCAGCCTTGGCTCCTGTCCAAAGACTCACACCAGGTCCAGCATCACTGGGACGAACTGCCAGGAACAATCCTCAGATCTCTCCGGTCTTAAGTTAATTCAGTGCTCTCCATGGATTAATTTCAGAGCTAAAGACAGATACAGACAGCAGTAATTACCTCTCTCCCACACATATCTGTTCCCTGAGAAGGCACATGATTTTTTTTTTTGCATTGCAGAAACTTTTTCAGTGGCTAAACTCCTGCTGTGCTGCCTAATGAATTTAAAAAGAAATGGAGGAAAAAAAGGGAAAAGAAAGAGGAAAATTTTTTAAAAAAAGGAAAAAGGGAAAAAAAGAAACAAGGAAGTGAAGAAGGAAAATAAAGAATGGAAAAAAAAGGAAGGAAGGAAGGCTGGTTCAGGGTATCACTGTGAAGACAAGAAATGAATCAAAATGGAGGGAGAACTTACATCTAAATGGTTGGACCTGATGATCTTAAAGGTCTTCTAACCTTCATGATTCTATGATTCTATGACTTAGACTGTTATTTCCAGCTAGAAATCACACCATAAACCTTTTGTAAAAGCAGTTTAGATGTTGATTTGGAGTGTTCAGACACAGTCTGGGCATCCCAACATGAGGCTTGAAGCACAGAGAGAAAACTCAAGGACACTTGATGGTCTGAACAAGTCCCCAGAGAGGAGAAGACAAGGAGTCTGCCAGCTCAGCTGCTTCCCCTGGGGGAAACTACTCTGCTTTGCTTTGCTGAATGCCCTGTGGTTTGAATTCTTCTGCTTGGGTTGGGTTGGGTTGGGTTGGGGTCCCAACCTCCCTGCTCACCACAAAAGCCCAGCAGGTCCTCTGGTGCGTGGCCAGGTGGCCTTGCCAGCCTCACTGCAGGCTGTTTGGAGAGCAAGATGCTGTTGCAAATGACTCTCCTTCCAGGCTCCCATGCAGGCGGCTGTTTTTAGAAGCAAGCAGATGATGTGCTAATTAGAAACAGGGCACGAGCCACCGGGGTTGGTTTCAAGTGTCTCTCCTTTCATGGGGACCCAGACGGTAAAGGAGCTCCCTGGCTGGGGAACAGAGCGACTCCCTTTGTTGGAAGGAACAAAAGCCCCCACAGATAGGGCTGGGAAAAGAGCACCAGGGCTGGAGGCAAGGAGAGGCCACATCAGTTCTCTCAGCTCTGCAGGAGGAGGAGGAGGAGGACAAAGCTGGAGAAGTCTTCGGGGTTGGTGGTGTAACCTCATGGGTAGTGAGAGTACCAGGTTGCACTGCTGGACTTGGTCCTTTGCATCAGGGCAGGAAAACTTCTGCCCTTAGACCAGACGGTTGGATGTCTTAATTTCATAGCACATGGTTTAGTGGTGGGCTTGGCAGTGCTGGGTTAACAGTTGGACTCAATGATCTTCGAGGGCTTTACCAACCTTAATGATTCTGTGATTCTGTGTAGGATTACTGGGTGACACTGGGGTGTACGTGGGTGTGAGCTTTGCCAAAGCTGGTGTTCCACCCTGAGAAGGAAAAAGGCTTCCTGTGTCTATTTTACATCTTAGTTTTGGCTGTTGAGTTTGACTCTGTTCTCCTGAATTGCTGGTACTACCCAAGGACAATCATGGAATAAGGTAGGGAAGGGAGGGGGGCCAGAGTTACCCTAAATCTTAAACCTGGATCCTTTTAGTGCCTCCAGAGCCACCTCTACTGTGGACAAACTCCCAGGTTTCCTTTCAAGCCCATCATCCTGGTGCCTCTTCTAAGGACTGAATTGTGTCATGTAGGAAAAGGCCCATCTGGGAAATCCCTGCATATCACAAATGGAGGAGAAAAGATTTGCTTCAATTCCTGCAATTTTCAGTTGTCTGTCAGCAAAGGGAAGTGAAAAACTTTGTGGGTTTCCTTTGAAGTCAGGGGGGAAACTCCTGTTACTCTGAGAGGCTCCAGGCAATACACAGAGTCATTTTCTTGCAGCAACATTGTGTGAGTTTTATTTCAATCCCCAAAAAATAATTCTCTTCTCCTGAAAAGGCCACAAGCATCCACCTATCACTCCCTCCTTTTCCCATGGTGCTTTTCACTCTCTCTCTTTCTCTCTCATACTGGCCATGTGAGTCCTATTAAAGTCTCACATTTCCCCCAGTGGTACCCACAGGGGGGTTTCCAAACGCACAATGTGGTTGATAAGAAATTTGTTGGCAGACACCACAGAGGAATAAAGAGATTCAGCCCTTGCACCCAAGTCTTGCTGGCAAAGTGTTTGGCTCCTGGATGAGGAGGGGATGGGATGGTGGTTCCCACCAGCAGCTCTGGCAAGAACAGAAAGGGAACAGAAAGGGAACAGAAAGGGAACAGAGAGTCAGCAGGGATTGTACCCCTTCATAGTGCAAATTCACACAGAGGCTCTGCATTTATCATGTTCCTGATTAAAAGGCAAACCTATTTCTATGATTTTCATTTCAGCCACATGGTGGGATTCTTGGGGCTGTCCTGTGCAGGGCCAGGAGTTGGACTCTGTGGTCCTTGTGGGTTCCTTCCAGCTCAGGATATTCTCAGATAGATGAATGAGAAGCAGGAATCACAGAATCACAGAATGGATTGGGTTGGAAAAGACCTCCAAGATCATCAAGTCCAACCCTTGGGCCAACTCCAGTCCCTTTACCACATCATGGCACTCAGTGCCACGGCCAAGCTCACCTTAAAAACCTCCAGGCATGGGGAATCCACCCCCTCTCTGGGCAGCCCATTCCAATCCCTCAGCACTCTCTCTGCAAATAAGTTTTTTCTGCTCTCCACCTTCAATTTCCCCTGGCAGAGCTTGAGCCCCCCGTGCCCCCTTGTCCTATTGCTGAGTGCCTGGGAGAAGAGACCAACCCCCACCTGGCCACAACTTCCCTTCAGGCACTTCCAGACAGTGCTGAGGTCACCTCTCAGCCTCCTCTTCTCCAGCACAAACACCCCCAGCTCCCTCAGCCTCTCCCCACAGCACTTGTGCTCCACTCCCTTCTCCAGCCTCGTTGCTCTTCTCTGGCCCCGCTCCAGCCCCTCAATCTCTTGCCTCAACTCAGGGGCCCACAACTCAACACAACACTCAAGGTGTGGCCTCCCCAAGGCAGAGGCCAGGGGAAGGCTCACTGCCCTGGGCCTGCTGGCCACGCTCCTTTGGATCCAGGCCAGGAGCCCCTTGGCCTTCTTGCCCACCTGGCCACACTCTTGGCTCCTCTTGAGCTTCCTGTCCCTCAGTCCCCCCAGGTCCCTTTCTGCCTGGCTGCTCTCCAGCCACTCTGTGCCCAGCCTGGAGCGCTGCAGGGCTTGGGGTGGCCAAAGGGCAGGACCTGCCCTTGGCCTTGTTGAACTCCAGCCCATTGCAATCAGCCCATCTCTCCAGTCTCTCCAGACCCCTCTCCAGGTCCCTCCTGCCTTCCAGCAGGTCAACACTCCCTCCCAACTTGGTGTCATCAGCAAATTCTTTCAAAAGCAAAGAAAAGCAGCTTTGCAGCCCAGACCACTGAACAAATCCTTTCACAAATGCTCAGCTCTCTTTGCCCTGATCTCTGGAGTGGCATGAGCTCCATCTGCCCTCTTTAGACAGGTCACTTGCTCCATCCCTGTCCTCTCCCCACTGAGCTGCACAAACCCTTTTGCCTCCTTGCTTTAAACAGGTCCCTGCTGCTCTTTGGGGTAATAACTTTTCCCTCACTCTTGCAGCTGCGAGTTTGCTTAATGGAGACGATAATAAGTACGTCTGAGCTTCCAAATAAAACCCAAACCAACAGAAAAACAACCCAACCAAAATGGAAAACACCCAAAGGAGATAAAAAAAAAATCTTCACCAGAGAGAAGAGAACTAAAGTTTCCCATGCAGAGCAGCAAAGCAGCTCTGCAGCTTTCTCTCTGCCAGTAGAATCAGAAAAGCATTTCTTTTTTTTTAAGTAAGAGTGTGCATATCAGCACTTAAAAAGGGAAAATAAATTACGAAGAGTGGAGCTGGAGGCAGGAATCATCTTCTAGGAAAGAAGAATGAAGCCTGCAGCTCCATTTAGTTAATATGTTTCCACAAAGCGGGTGTGCTTGAGAGTTTTATATGAGCTCCTGAGCCGTCTGACACCGTTAGCAGGAGTTTCTAGAGGTGGTACCGCAGAGAGGAGGTCGCTTGGAGAGCAGGTGTTATTTCTAAAACAAAGATTATGGTTTATGGCGTTGCAATTACAGAGTTCTTTCCAGCAATGTTATTGCTACTGCTGTTGGCTTGTGCATTCAGGCAATGTTTGGGTTTCATTTCAGAGGAGAAATTGATGATGCAGTTATTATCCCTTTGATGAAATCCCACTCTCCTATAAAGGATGCATAAAGTTCTGTTCCCTGAATATATCTGGCAATCAAACAACGGCAATAAACTTGCTTGTGGTTCCTTTTCCTAGTTAGCACTTTGCCTAAAAACTCTCCCTCCACCCTTCCAGCTGTCCATGGGGAGCCCAGCCTGGTTTCTTTATGTCTCTGGCACACCCTCAAATCCCCAGGATCTGAATCCATGTGCCTTGAAATGGGGCTGTGCCCCCGAGGCTCCTGTTCTGACATGGACTTAATTTTGGGCATTTCCTTATCTTGCTTCTTCTCCCTTCCTCCCCTGCCTGGGTCCTGAGTGAAGAGCAGTCCTCAGGCTTTCCAAATTTAATGAGGTTTTACTCAGCCCTCAGTGCCTTATTATTTATAGAGGCTTCCAGGAGGAGAACTCGTAACTGATGTTCGCCAGAGCAGATGTTCTTTAGAGAGGGTCGTTGTATGCAGAGAGTACCTAAAATATCTGTTAGTTAGAGAGAGATGTTGGTCTTTTATGGACCCCCTCCTGTCATCTCCACATTTATCAGAGTAACTCCTTGCCTGCTGGTCAGCAGTCTGGGGAAGAGGGGGAAACACAGTCAGAATTTGGGGTTTCCCAACCGCAATTATTTAAAGAAAACAGATTTGATTCTTGAATTTTTAGCCCATATTTGAGTAATTGAATCCCAGTGGGGCTTAGGAATGCACAGCCCAGGGAGAACAGGAGTGGAAGGACAGGATGGGTAGGTTATAGCCCTGGAACTTGCTGCTGAGAGCATTGAGGAAAGAGCATTTAGCTGGGTCCTCAGCTAGTTTGCTTGAAAAACCAAGTTACTAGAACTGTGCTTGAAAAAACAAGTTACTAGAACTGGAGCTTAAAGTGCACTGTAATACTCAAAGAAGGACTTCTCTCTCCTGGCAGCGCTGGCACTGCAGGAGCTCTCAAATCCCCACAGCTTCCAGGAGTTTTGCCAGTTTTAGTCTTCTCTTGCTTAATAGAGACCTGAAGGTGCCTGAGAGATGCTGAGCAAAGCCTGGTTGGTTCCTGGTGGTCGACCATATTAGGAACAGAGTTCCAGTTCACCAAACATTTTATGTGTGATAATGGCCCTTCCTGATGCATTAGGCCAGAAAAGTAGAAACCAGATTGAAATAAAGATGCTGCCTGCCTCTGCCAGGCCCTCTGAGTGGCTTTGCTGCCCTTCTGCACAGGGACACCCAGCCTATCTCAGACACATCTGGACTCTGCTGCTGTTGTTACTTCATCAGAGCATGTCCAGCCAGAGATGAAGCAACAAGATACTGGCTAATGCAGGATGCTGCTTTCTAACTCACTGGTCTGCTTTTCAGTCTAAGGCAGGTCAAAAGAGAAAAAAAAATTCCTTTTTTTGTGTTTTATTAGCCCATGGATGGGGTTTGTCTGCATCCTACAACCAGCTTGATGATTTGACCTCAATGGAATCAAGTGTGCAAGAGAAAGCCAAGACTGTCCATGCATGTGAACACAGAGTCAGGCTCTAGATCCTTCCTCTGGGTTTTTATAAGATCCACTGAAGCATTATCTGCCTAAAATAGCTTCATTCCTTATTATTGTTATTGTTTTCAGCACCAAGACAGCTTTTTTACTGAATGGGTTTTATTTCCAGAAGAATGTGGACTATGCAGTGATTAGTGGTGTATCTATCAAAGCAAAAAAAGGAGTGGAAATAAAAAAGGAATAGAAGAACACTGGAAAAAAATTGAAGAGATACCAGCTGAGCTTAGTGATTGCTGTGGTTTGGTTGGGTGTCCTCCTTTGCTCTGGGAACAACGGTCCACAATTTTCCAGATAATCACAATTTTCCTCATTTGTGAGAGAATTTGCCAATTTTCCTCATTTGCCAGAGAATGACACGATGTCCTATTTCCTACCACTCACTGTGACATATAATGAGGGAGGGAGGGTGAATGTCTGGAGACCTCAGGCTGCACAGGGCCATGGAAACTGAGGATATCCAAAATTACAGCTTTAAATGAGCCACCTGGGTAATAGAGAAACATTTTATTTGTGGGATTTCTTTGGACATTTGCCTCCCTACCACATCTCTAGCATTTTTCTGCTTTCCATAGTTGAAATCTGTTCTTCCTGTATGTTTTTCAGCAGATCCTGTTGCTTCCCTCTTCTTTCTGTAACCCCCTGGGAAAAGCTACAATGCCCTGGGAGAGATCTCTTGATTGTCTCCAAAAGCCTTGTGGTGCCTCCACAGGGTTTGGACATCCCACACCTTTGCAGTACATGGAGAGGAATGGGAATTTCTGAACAGCAAACCGTCTCATCCCATCTGAAAGAACTCAGGTGGATGGTGTCCAGAATTCTCCATTCCTCTGCTGGCTGTTGAGGGATGTGAGTGACCAGCTCAGATGAAAAAAAGCACAGTGGAGCCTGAGTTTAGTGTTTTTAGACCCTGCCACGAGGCTTGATTGGGTCACTGAGGGCTTTGGGATCAGCATATCTACTTGAAAACCCACTTGCTCATAAGCAAACCACCAGCAGGAGCTGAAAACACACCACACTCACATTTTCCTTCCCTTGATCCAAGGCCAGGGGACCTTGGAGGTGTTCAAGGCCAGGCTGGACAGGGCTCTGATTTGCAGAAAGAAGACTCTGTATCCAGTGAGGTTATAGAGAGGTATGTTTATTCCAGGCCTGGGTGCATGGGGGAAAAACATCCAAAAACATTCACACCTGGGTGAGTTAACAACTGGTTCCTATGCAAGTCAGTTATACATATTTATTATTTCTTCATTCATAACCATTATTTTCTTAGAGAGGGCAGGGTTATTATAATGAGTTTCAAGAAGTGATTTCTATTTTCTCCACCCTGTGCCACTCCTTGTGCCTGCGCTTTTCCTCTTGGTAATTCAGGGCAGGGGTCCCTGGTGGTCTTTGGGGATGAAGTTAATGGTCTTCCTCTCATGAACTTTCTACCTTTCGCTCAAAACTGCTTCAAGCTGGACTTGTTGGCAACTGTAACTGGTCTAATTGGGGAATTTCTCTACTTATCTTGTTCTTTTGACATATTTTCTAATTTATCATCTTGGTTTCATAGGGTATCCTGGCTGTTTTAATTAGTCCAAGAGGCTCTGAGGCCTCTTGGTGTGGCATCTTCAAGGACAGGTCTGTACCTTGTGAGTTTTGCTGTACGTTATACAGTGAATTTTATAGTAACTACTAAGCAAAATCTATGATAGATATATAGATTAATAGCATCTTCAATTAATAAGCGTAAGTCCCCCCAGTCAGCTCTTAGCAATGTGGGCTCTTGGAAAATGTTCCTCCATGGCAGGGCAGGTTGGAATTAGATGATCTTTAAGATCCCACCCAAACCATTCTATGGTTCCATGACCATTTCCACTGACCCTCCTGGTGCTCAGCTCCACTTGAATTTCCCCTTCTGGCAACAAGTTGAGCTGCTCTCCTAAATTCCAGAATCCCTGAGACACAACACGTTTTGCTCTTAGGAACAAGGCAAACCATGACATTGTCAAGGCTTTAACTGCTGGGTTGCCACTTTTTCTCTGATTGCTTGCAGTCTTCATTCAGCCTTTCTGCCAGCCTGAACAGGCTTACACCCCGCCCTGCCCTGGCGACCTGGCCTCTCACCACCTTTGCTGCAAAAAGCATCCCAAATATTGATCAGGAACACAACAAGGACACTTCCCTGCCTGTCCGTTCATGCTCACGACACGTCCACGCACCCACATCGACATGTAAGATTTCCATTTGTGGTCCCAGCCTAATCATTTACAATTCCTCTCGTGCTCCTCATGCTTTCTTCTGAAGGAAGGCAAATAAGAGTGTGAATAATCAATTTCCTAACTGGAATTAAAAACGGCTCCAGTTAAAATAAGGGAAAGCGTGAACCAGCATGTAAAGTAGGATGGAGGGGTTATCTGAGCTCCCATTAATACCCTGCTCATGTAGGAGGACAATTAACATGTGCATGAGAACGATTAAGCAGAAGGTAAACGACATGAAATGCACCCATTCAGTGAACGGGGTGGCTCGTGGACAGGGCTGCTGTGAGAGGTTTTATGGCTCAGCTGGAACAGCACTGCCAGAAAGGATGTGGTTTCTCAGTTTGCTCAGAGCCACAGACCAAAATAGGGTGATAAAAGATCCAGTCTCACCCTGGGCTCTTATCAGAGGTTGGGCTGTTTAAGCTGAATAAAGACAGGACTGGGAATGGGTTTAGTCATAGAATCATAGAATAGAATCATAGAATCAGTTGAGTTGGAAGAGTCCTCCGAGATCATCAAGTCCAATCCTTAATCCAACCCCACTTTGATTACTAGATCATGGCACTCAGTGCCACGGCCAAGCTCAGCTTAAAAACCTCCAGGAATGGGGAATCCACCCCCTCTCTGGGCAGCCCATTCCAATCCCTCAGCACTCTCTCTGCAAAGAAGTTTTTTCTGATATCCAACCTAAACCTCCCAAAGCAGAGCTTAAGCCTCTGTGCCCTTGTCCCGCTGTTGGTTGCCTGAGAGAAGAGACCAATCCCCACCTGGCTACAACATCCTTTCAGGCAGTTCCAGACAGTGCTGAGGTCACCTCTCAGCCTCCTCTTCTCCAGCACAAACACCCCCAGCTCCCTCAGCCTCTCCCCACANCTGCAGGGGGTTGTTGTGGCCAAAGTGCAGGACCCAGCAGAGGTTGAGAGGTTGGGCTGTTCAATCTGAATAAAGGACTGGGAATGGGTTTAGTCCTCTTCCACATAAACTCATGTAAAGTGTGATGTGCTGCTAGACCAGTAGCTGGGAATGGGGTTTTGTGGCTTGTGTGACTCACCAACGGATGTTTCCTGGGGCAAATCTTTCCTTTTGATTCCTCTTCTGGGTAGAGCAATGAAGATAATGACTCCTTGTCACTTTGGGATGCTCTTTGAAATATTCCTGTGAAAACAAGCAGACAAATGGGAAATGTGGGCCAGCCAGCTTGATTTGGGACTCTGAGGGATGCAGGAGGGTGGGTGTCCCCAAACCCTGTGCACATCTCTGTGTTGGGCTGGTAGAAGGATCATGAGAGCTGTGGGCTGCAAAGTGGCCAATTTAAGGAAGGATAACTCCAACCATAAAAAGAGAAAACAGCGCAACAGGAGGTGTTTGGCTGTTTCTCCATGTGGAAGATTTCCAAGATCTCTCTAGTGAGACTAGGTAATGGATTTTGAAGGTGATCTCAAATATAAGAACGACTCTGCTCATTAAAGTCTCCACAGCCACTATAGCAAATCACAGCAGACGCCTTCCAGGAGTTTTGACAACACACATCAACCATCAACAAGGATAAAATAAGGACAAGTCAAAGGCTAGTATTGATTCCAGGAGCCTTTGAATTAAATCCTTGTTGGCCCACTCAGCATGTGGAGCTCAGACCAGTTTCAAAATGCCTGTTCTTTGTGGCTGTAAGACTCAGTGATATATATCCATTAAAAAAGGGGGGAAAGAAAAAATAGATTGGCTCTTGCTGTAATCAATAAACAGAGAAAGGGCAATGGGAAAAAGGGGTAATGGGAGAAGTGTGTGTGTAGGGGGAGCCACTTCACTGATATTTGTACTGAAAGAGGGTGATAAATGAAGAATAAGGATGGGATCAGTTTTTCTAAAGAAATATTAAGAAGCAATAATAAGCAAAGCCAAATTCCTAAGTGAAAAAGTTTTCCTAATGAGGGCTTTGTGTGCAGTAAAATATATATCTCCATGCTGTCAGATAGTCTTAAGTTAAAAAAAAAAAACATACTTTGGCAGGATTTAAAGAAAAGTCATGGGTTTATAAAGTCTCTTAAATCTTCCTGACCCTTTCTTTTATATTATTTCTTATTTGGAATTAAAATGTTCCTCTGCAGGTCTGGAAAACTCTCACAATAGTACAGCTCAGATCTCTGAGAGTAAGACCCTGAAATGAGCTGAAATCAGTCAGGCTCATCTTCTTGTGCAGAAGGAAGTGCCCAAGTGCTCAATCCCAGCACTGCAGAGAGAGAGTAAATTCAAATGCCAAACGTGCAATTTCACAGCCTGATTGTTTACAACTCTCTCAGCATTTATGGCTCATTAGAACGTGATTCAGAGACTGCCTTGTCCAGGTGATGTCCTTATCCATGGGTTTAACTTGTGGTAAACATTCACGCATGTTCCTGCCCTCTGGAAGCGAAATTGCCCTTTTCTTCTTTCCTGGAATTGGTGTGGCTCTTTTCTTTGTTGTATTTGGGGTTTGTGTTCAGCCTCTGCACATATTCAGTCATGAGGAGTTGCTGTAGGATTGGTGACACGTGGAAAGCTTTTATAATAATTTTATATGGGGTCAAATGACAACGAGGAAGGCTCTGGACCATCAAACTCACAGGTCTTGCCTAGTGACCTCCATAATAAAACTCTACCATTTCCCTTCTGAGAATCTCAGGGGAAGTGGAGAAAGAAATGCAGAAATAAAGGAAAAAAAAAAAAGAAATGGAAACCAGAAAGAGCTCTTTCAAAATTCATGAAAGAGGAAAGCGAGGTTTTGTTGACATTCATGTTTGATGAAGAGCAAGCACTCAGGCAGGATGAGTTACTCCATAAGCAAACACTGCTTCGGGCTGCATCCCGCTCTTCCTGCTCCAATCAAGGGATCTAATTAGCTCTTGGAGCCTTCAAAGCGTGGGGTGCAACAGCAGGGGAAGAGAGGTGGGTTCCTGGCCTGGATCCAAAGCAGCGTGGCCAGCAGGCCCAGGGCAGTGAGCCTTCCCCTGGCCTCTGCCTTGGGGAGGCCACACCTTGAGTGTTGTGTTGAGTTGTGGGCCCCTGAGTTGAGGCAAGAGATTGAGGGGCTGGAGCGGGGCCAGAGAAGAGCAACGAGGCGGGAGAAGGGAGTGGAGCACAAGTGCTGTGGGGAGAGGCTGAGGGAGCTGGGGGTGTTTGTGCTGGAGAAGAGGAGGCTGAGAGGTGACCTCAGCACTGTCTGGAAGTGCCACATCAGGGAAGTTGTGGCCAGGTGGGGGTTGGTCTCTTCTCCCAGGCACTCAGCAATAGGACAAGGGGGCACAGGGGGCTCAAGCTCTGCCAGGGGAAATTGAAGGTGGAGATGAGAAAAAACTTATTTGCAGAGAGAGTGCTGAGGGATTGGAATGGGCTGCCCAGAGAGGGGGTGGATTCCCCATCCCTGGAGGTTTTTCAGCTGAGCTTGGCCGTGGCACTGAGTGCCATGATCTGTTAAAGGGACTGGAGTTGGCCCAAGGGTTGGACTTGATGATCTCGCAGGTCTCTTACAACCCAATCCATTCTAGGATTCTGTGATTCCTGTGTTTACCAGGTGGGCATTTTTGGGGAGGAAACCTTATCTGGCAGGGGCAGAACAGCACCTTGGGGTGGCACTTTGCCCCGTGGGTGGGAGAGGAGGGGAGTGATGCACAATCGGAGAGTGGAAAGGAGTTGATTTCATCCCTTGCTATTCCCACACAGAGAATGAAAGGGCAGGGGATGTTAAGTAGAGTCCATTGAATTAGATTAAGGGAGATTAGCTCTTGTGCTGTTGTGAGAAAGGGGAGATCAGTTGACCAGTTTTTACTAATTTCCCCTCTTGGGGTTCGTTGTTATCTGAGATTGATCAGAGCCCTCGATGCGTTGTACGTGGAAGGCAAAGAGCCTCCCGGGCCTCAGATCTAAGCCTGCAATTCCGAGGCTTGATGAGTTGCATCTTGCTCAACGCCCCTTCGGTCACAAAGCCTGTTGTTCACTTGACACGGCTTGAAAGGTGCTCATTCAAAAAGATTTTCTTCCTTTCCGCATGTGTTTTGAAACCGGAGCAAAGTCAGAGTGAGTTGTTTCAGCAGGTTGATGGGGAGTGCCGTGGGCTTGGGATCCCCCTTTGTGTGTATTCATCTAGGAAATGGAAAAAGGGATTTTGAGGTTGCCTTTGTCTGATAAGATTGTTGTGATTTAATTTTTATTTTTTATTTACAATCAGGGGAACAGAAAGCAGTTATCTTTAATCATTTTGCTTTGCTGTTGACACATGAATGTTCTTCCAGAGCATAGCAGAGTGAATATAAAGGCAGTGAGTTTTTCCAGAAGACAAGTCCTCAGGGAGGCAACGTTTCCACTGTTTTAATATAAGTGGATGAGCCCCTGGTTAATGCTTTGGGCTGCAATTTAGGAGTTCAAGGTGCAATTCCCAGCTCTGATGTAAAATACCCATAGCTTTTGATGAGTCCCCAAAGGTCCCATCTGTTGCTGACCAGGACCATTTACAGAAGCACAATATGGGTATAAACTACACAAACCAGAGAGTTTCTGTTTTGCAGTAATTAACATTTCCCAATATCCAACCTCAGGCTCCCCTGAGACAGCACCAGCCATTCCCTGTCACTGGTCATCAGAGACCAGAGATTGGTGCTGCAGACTCTAATGAAGTCTCCCCTCAGCCTCCTCTTCTCCAGGCTGAACAAGTCAAATTAAGGCTGTGGTTCTGCTTTTCAGAGGTATTTTAAGCTGTTTCCTGCACTATCTTGGGTTCCCCTTCCTGCAGCTGCATGGATTGGCACAGTGGTGGAGGTGGTGGTTTCCTCCAGTACAGGAGAAGGCTCAGGATGAAGCAACTGGAGGTGGGGAGCTCTCAAATTAGCCTTGTTCTGAGGGAGGAACTGAGGAAAACACATCTTGGATCTCCAGTGGGGACCTGCTCCCTCTAAAAGCCTCCACTGTTTATTGCAAAGTAACACTGAAAGAAAATAAGACCTTCTGAGTCCTCTGCCAAAGCCCCTGACATTTAACCCTGCTCTGGCTCATGGAATCATGGAATGGCTGGGGTTGGAAGGGACTTTTGGAAATCATCTAGTCCATCCCCCCTCCTAAAGCAGGCTCACCTGGAGCAGATTTCATGAGATCACATCCAGGCAGGTTCTGAATACTTCTAGAGAAGGAGACTCCACAACCTCTCTGGGCAGCCTGTTCTAGTGGCCTGAAGTTCCCCACTCTCCCTTGCAGGACAGGGTCTTGCTGGGTGTATAGAGGAGGTTGAAGTTCCCTTGTGGTCAGAGGAGCTTGGGAACAGTTGGGTGCTCAGAATGTGTCACCTTTCCTTGCTTGGATATTCCTTTGTGCCCCTGTTCATCAACCTGATCCCGATTATTCCGCACAAACCTCCCCAATACCCAATCCAGTCTCTGAGTGGGCTCCTTTTCCATGTCCTGGTTTGGGAAGGGATCTACTTTGACATTGACTGGGATGACCAGTCAGTCCAGATCCAGGATGTCCTGCCAGTTAATCCCAGGCATCTCTGGCTGTGAGATCCTATATTTGGAAGCCTGAAGCCACGGGCAGAAATTGCTAAATCAATGCTCAGCAGGACACCACAGATCCATATTGTCTTCTTTAACTGCCCCCTGTGTTCTCCCTTCTGCAGCAACAACCTGGCTGTGCCTTCTGGAAATGTGTGGAGGAATAGCACAGGGCAGGAAGTGTTGCAAATAAAATAAGTTGGCTGGACTAAGCTTTACAACCAGAAGAAAGAATTTGCTTCGGTGCTGCTTGAGCTCTGGAAATTCCTCTTGGTGAGCTGCTCTTAGGAACATGGAATTTAATGGAATACCTCTTTAATTAAAAAGCAAGAAAACCAAAACCCAAATTGTCCCGGTGCTGTTGAGTGGAGCTGTTGTAGGGAATGTTTCTTTATACTGAAATACATCCTTTTTCAGGAGTATTTATTTCTTAAAGGTCTGGTGAGTGATGCTGTGTGACAGAGGATCACCCTTGGAACTGTGAGTTAAAGCCACTTATGGAATAGTATGTGACAACAAAAATGGATTCATCAGGACCAGTGATCCTAATGAACATGATATCCTTATCCTAATGAAAACCTTAAGGAGTTCTGCAGCGAATAGAGCTGGAGAAGGTTACAAAACCAGATACCCTTGAAAAATAAAAAGAATTTCAAAACCCAACCAAAACACACAAATCAATCAATTGTAAAACCTTGAAATATTTTTTTAGTTTTAATTTCTTTGTTATTTGCAACAAAGAAAAGTGAGTGTTGATTATATTCCCACCCCTTCATGGCTGCATGCATGGCTCTGATTTGGGCTTGCTGGCAGGATCATTAATTGAATATAGTAATGTATTTTCAGATCTTGGAAAAGGGAAAGAAAAGAAATAAAAAAGAAAGAAGGAAGCGCTTTCTGTTGCTGTTTATATTCCCCATCAGGGCTTGACAATCCATCCCGTCTGTTCCAGAGGGCCCAGACCACCTGAGTCTAAGTTTAGATCATATCCTGCTACATTAAACTCCACACATAATACGTTGGCCACATGGGAAAATTTAAGGAAAATGAGATTTTATTAGAACCAGGAGACCGCCTGACTGCAGAGGGATATAATAACAGCGTTTGGATGTTCTTATCTCACATGAAAGTTTCACATTTCCCTGCTTTCCTTTATGCTACTGTGGCTTCCCCCTCCCCCAGTTTCATATGGGTGTCTTGTTATTTAATGCAACAGCTAAAAAGGCAATTAATGACAATATCATCCAAAAGGTTTTACTGTTTAATGAAGGCCCCACCGAAGTCTGGAACCAGCACAATGGCATCAAAGTCTCCCATTGGCATCCCAAGCGCTGATGAGTCATGCAATGCATCTTCCTGAAGGGAAGAAGGTGACCTGTGGGAGAGCAAAGTGGCCTTTGTGCATCAAGGAGAGGAGCTGGTCTTGGGTGTTGTGCCTGAATTCCTTCTGCTGTCACACTTTCATATCTTTGAAGGTGTTGTTCCGTGAGGTTTTCCAAGTGGACACCTGGACTTCCTGGTCATCCAGGAACATTGTGCTCTGAAAGCACAACAGGGCTCTTTCTGGGAGGCTGGAGAAAGCTCCTCCTTGGAGTTGGAGGTGACATCTTCTTCATGGTGGGAGCTTTAGAGTTCCACTCTTTCAGGGCTCCAGAAGATCAAATGTTCATGTTCAGAGCTGGTGTCCTGTTCTGCCCTGGCCAAACTGCCTGTGGCCACTTTGAGGCATTTCTGAGAGGTCAAAGGACCTCTGACAGTCTTGGCTCTTCTCAAAATGTTGGACTCAAGCAGATTTTCTTTAGCTGAAAGGGACAATCCCAGTCTGGCAGTGGCTGAGGAGAACTGCAGATAGAAGTGAAAACCCTCCATGATTCATCTTCCCATCAGCGTGGTGAAAACTTCCCTGGTGAACTTCCCCCATAAAACTGAGGGTTCTGTCTTTTTTTTCCTCTCTCCTAATTTTATCTTTTTCTCTCATATAAGCATAGAAATCACCAAAATGCCCTAAAAAGCTGTGTAGTTGATCCCCCCAGTCTTTGGAGACCCACCACCCCATCCTTCCCCAGAGAACATCCCTCCAGCACTTCCCATAGGTGGGTGCTCCGATCCACGCGTCGCTCTGCCTCGAGTTTGTTGCTTTAATTATCCTCCTGAGATCCATGTGCTAGCTGGGAGCTGTGTGAAGGCTCTCTAGAGAACAGGGAAACCCCTGGCATTCCCAGACAGCATTCCAGATAGGTAAAGTCTGAAGAGGATTTATAACATGGTTCTTTATTTCTTCTACTGAGCAAGGTTTTGTAGCATTACTGGGCTACATCTGTGCTCCTTCTTAGACCATTCCCAGGGCTTTGTTGTGAACAGATTAGATATTAGATTTGGCATTCTGAAGAAATTGTATGAAAACTCAATGCTTTTGATGAGTTTTATGTTCAAAGCAATGCATTCAGGGCAGGGAATGTGTGTTGGCTCCGCACTTTGCACAGTTATTACTTTTTATCAGTTCGAGTCACTTATCTCTTAAATGATTTCTTTCATCCTTTCTGGGTTACTCCACTAGTGGCATTTTGCATGGCCTGGTGAGATTATGTCTCAGGGACAGAAATGCTCCTCTAGTCTCACCTTGAAGTTGGGGAGACTTGTTCTGGGTAGCCCATCTGGGGAGTCATGGGTTGCCTTCTCTGGGGATCGACTGTTTACAGAGCAAGCAAGGTATTTAATTATATTTCTTGCACCCTGGTGGTTTGCTGGGAATTGTAATCAAAGAAGAGGCTTAGTGGAAAGCTTAATACAGCCTGTGCAAGTGATTTTTGCCTGAGGGGAAGATGAGATTTGAAAGGAGCAGAGTGGTCAGAAAAACAAACATACAACTGAAATTAATGAGACAATTGCCTCTTCCTATGCTAGAGCTCCTGGAGAGACCTCAGTGCTCCCTTGCAAGGTCCCTGAGACCTTACTAGGGTGCAAGGTTATTTCCTTTTCCTTTCTAATGAACTTCCTAACAGACCAGGGATGAAAAGGGGAGGAGAATATATTGCCATGATTTTAAGGATCTGTGCTGTTCTGAGCACAGCTATTGTAGTCCTGGATCTGTCTCCTGGGCTGTTACCCCATGGTTCTGAGCACCCTCCCATGGTTCTGAGCACACCTCCCATGGTTCTGAGCACACCTCCCATGCTCTGGTCCTGGATCAGTCTCCTGGACTGTTATCCCATGGTTCTGAGCACACTTCCCATGGTTCTGAGCACACCTCCCATGCCCTGGTCCTGGATCAGTCTCCTGGGCTGTTATCCTGTGGTTCTGAGCACACCTCCCATGCCCTGGTCCTGGATCCGTCTCCTGGGCTGTTATCCCATGGTTCTGAGCACACCTCCCATGCTCTGGTCCTGGATCAGTCTCCTGAGCTATTATCCCATGGTTCTGAGCACACCTCCCATGCTCTGGTCCTGGATCCGTCTCCTGGGCTGTTATCACATGGTTCTGAGCACACTTCCCATGCCCAGGTCCTATATCAGTCTCCTGGACTGTTATCCCATGGCCCTTCTATCCTTAGGAGAAACCAAGGGATGAACTCTTGAGGTCAGAGATGGGTGCTGTGCTCTGGTGTGTTTTTCTGTTTGCATTCCTTTCCCTGTGGAGCTTGGCTGAGTCTTCTTCAAAATGTGACCACCTGAGGACAAGTTGGAGGAACCTGGGTTGCTCAGAGATGTCCAGGGACGAGACATCCCACCATTCCTGTGCATAATAGCAGGACCTGCATGGAAGAAGGGAATGTGTTCTCTTTGGGTGGGATGAGAAATCAGAAAATCAAATTGCACCAAAGGTGCACTTCAAGAAGTGGGAAAAACTCCCAAGGGTGGAAAGGCTGCTAGAAAGACAGGTGACCTGCTATGTCCCATGCCATGGGAGTTTGGCTGGATTTGGCCACCAGGACACCAAACAGCTGTGGGTGTCAGAGGGCTTTTGGCAAAGCAGGGCTCCCCGATGTGTCTCCCCTTTGTTCCATGTGTTTTGGAGCATGAATATGCAACAACCAAAATGCTAATGGATTCCTCCCACTGAGGGCCCTCCCTCCACACACGCACACACAAACAATCCCCAGCCCAGGCATTACACAACCCCAAAAATCACTGTATTGTGATCACTCAATGTTTTATCACTCCAGTCCTTCCAATTCCACGCCTGACAAGTGCTCCAGTGACACACAACATTCCTATTCCATCTGCAAGCTGTGGGTCTGCCACAACCACTGTGGGGTAGGTTTTGGGGTAGGATAATCCATGTGCTGGATCACAAGCCAAAGTTAAAAAGCCAAGGACATCCCCTTGTCTTTTATGTGGCACCAGTGGCTGCTCTTTCAGACCCTGGATCATGGGAAGACAAGCATGTCTACTGCTCTCACTGTGGGGTAGGTTTGGGGTAGGATAATCCATGTGCTGGATCACAAGCCAAAGTTAAAAAGCCAAGGACATCCCCTTGTCTTTTATGTGGCACCAGTGGCTGCTCTTTCAGACCCTGGATCATGGGAAGTCAAGCATGTCAGAAGCTTCTGGTTCTTGCTGCTGGGCACTGGTGGAGCATGAAGGGGTTGTGTCAGTGGAGAATACATGCCTGGATAAGTGGTATGAAGGATTGGGAATAGTCTGCACTGGGCCAATCTCTGTCCACTCTGTGGATTACCAATGCAATCACTGATGGAAGATGTGCATATTTGGGGAAATACAGACTCTTACTCTGCCATTGTGGTGTTTAACTTTGCATTTATGGTTACTCACCTTCCTAAAACAGGAACCCCAAACTCAGGAAGGCATTAGCCTGCAGTGAATGTTCACACAACCTCCTGGACAGGCAGGTACTTGGGGTGTGTTAGGACATCTTTCCCTTTGAATTGTAGCATTCAGTTTGTCATTCAGTGTTTAGACAAGAGGTGGTCATGCTTATGGACCATGAATCTGTAGAATCAGAATTTCTGGTTGGCTGGGAGACACAAGTTAGCTAGCACAAAACTTGGGAAAGGAGAACCTGGGAAGAGGAGAGAGACGGAATGACAGCAGCCATGGGAGGATGGGCTTGGGGTGAAGGATCACTCTCATCCTCTCATGTGTCTCAGCAGTGACCCTTGTCCTTCCAGGGCCCTGCTATCCAGGCAGAGAACACTTATTAAAAGGCAGATGAGTTGCAATGAATTGATGTGTTATTGGTTGGACACCTTGGCTTTGAGAACCCAATTTACTGTGCCACCCATTGCTAATGATTATGGAGAGAAAAGAGAGGGCTTTTGAAATCAGAAATCTTCACTGATTGGTTTTCTTTGAGGTTAGGGCGAAACACTTTCAGAACTCCAACTGGTACGAGCTTACACTTGTTTTTCTGAAGGTTTAATAAAGGAGAGAGTGTGTCATGGTTCCTAATTTGCAAATACAGACTTATGTGTGACCCTGGTCTAGTGGAAGGTGTCCCTGTCCACAGCAGGAGGTTGGAACTGGATGATCTCTCAACCCAGACCACTCTATGATTCTGTGACTTGTCCAAACGTGTGGTAGCACAGCTGGGTAGGCAGGTGGTCTCATGCACCCATTTTTCTTCCATACTCCCCAGACAGTCCGGGACTGAAGTTTTATATTCTGCATAAATGGTTTTGGTCTCCCAAGAGCTGCTGATGTCTTGCCAAGAAGCGCAGCTTGAGTGCTGCTGAGGGGCAGGATCTCCCTGTCCCCTCTGAAGCAGATCAAGTTTGCACTGGTGGCCTCAGCAGCCTGGCTGTGATGTGAAGGGGGGAAGGGAGAGGAGTCAGCCCAGTCATTTCACATTATTGGAAATATTGCTTTTGCAGCCCAGCATTTGGTTTTCATTTGGTGCCTGCGCTCAGCTCATTTCTGCTGGCGCTTCACTTCTCATCCGATTGAGTTATCGATGCAGGCAAGGAGAAGGAAGCAAACAAGATTGGTGTCAAATTTTTTTTTGGTGGCTTTATTTTTCCTACCTCCCTCTTGCTTTTTTGCTTTCAGAGATCAAAAGAGGACAAAATAAAACTTTCTCTGTAATGAAACGCAGGCAGAGGGAAAAATGGCAGCACACAAAATTGTTTTCAGTCTCCCTTTAAGGTTGCTGTTGGTATCTTTGATTTAGGCACCAAAGCTTTAATCAGAGTGTTGGAGGCGACACAAAAATTATTCATCTAACCAAGATCCCCTCTCACTCTGTTTTTTTCTGCCTCTCTTTTTTTTATTAATGTGGGTTTAAAAAGATTCTCAAAATACAGTGCTGGCTGAATTTTGTTTTCCCAACTAATAACCCAAAGCAGGATCAGCTATTTTGCAGCTGACAGATCTGTCTCTAAACTAGATTGTCTTTCTTGCTGAGTTCATCCATCATGTATGAACTAAAAAAAGAAAAAGAAAGAAGGATAATAAAAAAAATATTTATTTTCCATGGGCTTATCCCTCCCTACAGCAGCCATGACCTGAGCTCATCCATGCCTTGACAAGCCCACTCCCAGCATGGCAAAACCAGGACACCACTGCAGTAGCACTCACCTTTTGGGGTTGTTTTCATGCGTCCAGGGCAGAGTGGGGGCTCAGTGGGGCAGTCTCTTTGCAGGATGTTTTCTAAAGCATCTCCATGGTGCAACCAGCGTTGGTTGTGCCCAATAATCCTTGTCCTGGACATCCTCTGAACTTCCAGCAGACAGTGGTGTAGGAACTTCCTGAGGTGAAGGTTATATCCTGAGCAGGGTTTAATAGCCCTTAATGGGCTCATCCTCCTTCAAGTCATCTAATTTTTAATTTTTCTTTGTACTTCATTGATATTTTTTGACCTGCCTGACATCCTGCCCAGACCAGCTCTCTAATTTAATTATACACTGCCTGAAAAAGTACTTCCCTTCTCTTGCCTTCAAGCTGCTGCCTGCTGGTGCCTCTGCCTGATCCCTCATTCCTGTGTGCAGATAGTCTCTGATCTGTGATTTCATGGACACCTCATCTCTTCTCTCTTCTCCAGGCTAAAAGCTGCTGGTCTGCTCAGTATCTCCTTTTCCAAAGCTGTTTTGTACTTCTGCTGATTTTATGCCCCTCTTCTGCTTAGATATAGAAAATAAATATAATGCATAAATGTAAGAAGCACCTGTTTGTGTCAGACCTTCTCTCCTGCTGGGTGTAGAATATCAATTATGCACGGGGACAACCTGGAGGGATCTGAGCTGTGTTTCCTCCTCTGAGGGACAGGCATTATCCCCAGGGATATGAGTAGGAGGAAGAGGAGAAAATTAACAGAAAGGTTTTTGAGGATTCCTATCAAATATCCAGGCAGCAGGGGCTGTTAGAGGGGAGAACATCCCTCCTTGCAGGGTGGTAGGAGTCTGGTCACAGTCTTTAACCCAAAGTTGACAGATCATAGGATCATAGAATCACAGAATCACAGAATGGATTGGGTTGGAAAAGACCTCCCAGATCATCAAGTCCAACCCTTGGGCCAACTCCAGTCCCTTTACCAGATCATGGCACTCAGTGCCACGGCCAAGCTCACCTTAAAAACCTCCAGGCATGGGGAGTCCACCCCCTCTCTGGGCAGCCCATTCCAATGCCTGAGCACTCTCTCTGCAAAGAATTTCTACCTGATCTCCAACTTCAATTTCCCCTGGCAGAGCTTGAGCCCCCCGTGCCCCCTTGTCCTATTGCTGAGTGCCTGGGAGAAGAGACCAACCCCCACCTGGCCACAACTTCCCTTCAGGGAGTTCCAGACAGTGCTGAGGTCACCTCTCAGCCTCCACTTCTCCAGATCTCTGTGGCTCTTCTGTGCAGGCTGATGGTAAGCAAGAAGGAAAGTAGTTTGGTTTCTTCTTCCCTCTGAGAACTTACTTTTCCCCTTGATTCCTTTCTCAGCTAACTCCTTTCCCCTTTCCCTGTAATCTCTGCCTCTCACCTTCCTAAAAGCCAGTGTGGACATGACAGGAGTCAAACCATTTTTGGGAAATCAAGGAGAAATTTCAAAAGGGAGAGGAAACCCTCAAAATTTACTAGTAGACTTGCATCAAGAGGGGAAACCAGGACATGATATCTTTAACTACAGGCCCCAAAGGGAATATATTTGTTAAACATTATAATTACCCTTCAGTGCTGAACTCTATAGCAATTGAATCCACGGTGATGCACATTATCATTTCTGAAACGATGCTTTCATTTAGATAAGGCATGCAATTATACATCTTGATTAGGTCACTGTTCCCAGGAGCTTTGGGTTATTTATGATGAGTTGCCCCCTCTTGTAAATGATGGGGTGAGGCTGTGGATAGAGACATTATTCCCTCTGCATTTCTACCCCTTTCTGCTCCTCCACAGCCCCTTGTGCTCTTCTGGTTGTTCCCTCATTGCACACTTTTGTGATGTCAAGATCAAAAATCCAGTAATCAGAGAGAGAAAAATGTCATGTACATAGTGGAGGCATCACCATGAGAAGTCAGAGCTGGGAGTTCCTCTCATCCCTTGGTTTCTTTGCAGGCCCTGCTGGCTTTCATAGTGGTGGCATCAAGGCAGGGATTCCCATGCCTGTATTTTAGACCTCTAAAAGCTGTCATTTTTTGCACAGCAGTAAGTTCAGCTTTCTCTGGGATCAATGGCACTTCCTGAGGGTGATGCACAATGCCTTGTCTTAAGCTGTGACCTGAGGACATGGTTTCCAGCTAGGCCCACGAGCTGTGTGTTCTCCAGGGCTCTAATAACTACACCGACAACAGACTCCATGTAGGACTCCTCTCCTCACCCTTCCTGGGAGACAGTGCCCTTGAACTACCCCAAGTTTCCATAAGACAAGTGGAAAATCAGTTCTGCTCCTGTTGTTTAACTGAGCACCATGGGAAACGTTGTTTGAGACAAGAAAAGTGGGATGTGAAAGTTGGCAGGAAAGGAAAGTGATGTGGAAAGAACCAAAGAGCAACAGCAGGAAAATTGTATTCTTGGCTGCTTCTGGAGCTGTTCTAAAGAGCACTGGAAGGGTCTTTTGCTTCTGTAGGTAGTTGTAGTAAATCAAGTTTAGGAAGAGAATATTGAGGAAGCACAGTCAGGATGCAGCCAATCTGCTTCCATTATACCATTTTGGATAATAAGACTCCTTTAGGTTGGAAAAGACCTTCAACATTGAGTCCATTCCCCCAGCACTGCGAAGGTCACTACTGACCATGTCCCCAAGTGCCACGTGCACACAGCTTTGAAGTCCCTCTAGGGATGGGAACTCCCCCCCTGCCCTGGGCAGCTGTGCCAGTGCCTGTCCACCCTTTGCATGGAGAACTTTTCCATCCTGTGCCATCCAAACCCCTCCTGGTGCCATGGGAGGCCATTCCCTCTTGTCCTGTGCCTGTTCCCTGGGAGCAGAGCTCACCCCCCCATGGCTCCCCCTCCTGTTCCAGAGAGCCAGAAGGTGCCCCCTGAGCCTCCTTTGCTCCAGGCTGAGCCCCCCCAGCTCCCTCAGGATTCTCCAGCCCCTTCCCAGCCCCGGGCCCTGCACAGCTCCAGCCCCTCCATGGCCCTCCTGGCTGAGGGCCCAGAGCTGCCCCAGCATTCCAGGAGGGGCCTCCCCAGTCCCAGCACAGGGGGACAATCCCTGCCCTGCTGCTGCTGTCACCCCATTGCTGGCACAGCCCTGGGGCCATTGGCCTCTTGTCCACCTGGGCACACCTGGGCACACCTGGGCACACCTGG
Organism: Sakesphorus luctuosus; assembly: GCA_013396695.1. Lineage (NCBI taxonomy): Eukaryota > Metazoa > Chordata > Aves > Passeriformes > Thamnophilidae > Sakesphorus > Sakesphorus luctuosus. Next base: position 187,846 of record VWZD01000821.1, on the reverse strand, counting down.
GCTCGTGTCCAGCCACTGTCATCAGCACCTCCAGGGCCTTTCCCAGCTTTACAGCCCCTCTGCCCCCAACCTGGAACATTCCATGAGGTTGTTATGACCCAAGGGTAGGACCTGACCCTTGGTCTTGTTGAACCTCATCCAGTCAGCCTTCGCCCATACTCCAGCCTGTCATATTCTCACATTCTTCCCCTGCAGAGCCTTCCTGCCCTCCAGCAGATCAACACTCCCACCCAACTTGGTGTTGTTTGCAAACTTACAGAAGGTGGCCTCAATCCCCTTGTCCAGATCATTGATAAAGATATTAAGATATTAAACAGAACTCTTATCTCAAAGATTTCAATTTTGATCATTACCAGTACCCAAACAAAGGGAATCCAGAGCTATTGGTCAACTAATCATAGGAATGAGAAGTGGGACAAGTTCACCAGGCTCAGAAAACAGCAAGCAACATCTGAGTAGTCCTGAGAGGCAAAACACTGCCGAGGATAATCCTACATGGTACAGGGAGAGGTGGGGCTGTGTTATTGATAGGATTTTAGACAGCTCTCAGTTGTCTAAACTGTTTCCATCTGCCACCTTCAAAAGCTGCCTTGGGGCCAAAGTGGAAGTCATATGAAAGACCCAGCCCAGATGACCCAGAGGGTCTTTCCTAACTCTGATTTTTCTGCATCCTCAGTTCCTAAAAGAATACAGCACATCACAAGGAGATTAATGTAACCTTGATCATCCTCTCTTGCACATCTCTGACCCTTTCTCTTCCTCTGAGCATCACAACTGCTCATAATCCCCTTTTGGGGCATCTCAAAGATGTTTCCACTTGGCACAATTGGGTAACCCGCCCTACCCTCCCAATAAGTAGAAGCAAAAGCAGGGAGAGGAGAGGTGCCATCAAATGGGACAGTGTTTCCCATCTGCAAATATTTATATGCAATAATTATCCCTTTTTGAGATTAAAAGAGCTCTCCACATGTGAAAAGCAAACTGTCTTATCGCTCTTTTTAAATAATATGTTTAGAAAGTTTGACCGAGCATGAAAGTTCATCTTTCAATATTGCTACTTGTAATCCAATAAGAAATATTTACTGTGTTATAATTGGTATCATTAAGCTTAGGTGACGTTATTAATATTACTAATTAAACTGCTATAAACCTAGTTCACAGTTACATAAACACATCATCTCCTGAATTGCCTGCCTACATGTTTTGGCACTGGGGGGGTGGGGGTGGGGGTGTGGATAAAAGCAAATTCAAATGCAAATGATATGAACATACTTTAATCAGAGGATCAGAGAAATCAGACACAGAGAAGGCTTATTAGGTCTATTCCATTCTCCAGAGGCAGGGGCGAGATTCTCTCCCCACAGAGACTCCCAGGAGCTTTGGCCAGTCTAACTCTAAATGCCTCAAGCAATGGGACTTCTCCTGTGTCTCAGGAGAGACCTGCCCACGGACTAACAGAACTGTGTCTCAATGTTCAGCCTCTGTTTTCTTGCTGAGGGAGAATTCAGCTGCTGCAAAATAGAGAAAAGTCTGTTCTCCATGCTTGAGAAAGGTCTTGAGATCACATCCAAGGGCAGGGGAGGAGAGAAACACATTTGTAAGGCATCTCTGAAGCTGTCTGTTACTGCAGCAGGGCTGGAAAATCATCTCCCTCTTCTTGGTTTAGCTTTCTGGCAGCACTGGAGCAGTCCTGGCACAGCTGGCAACAACAACTGGCTGCACAGAGCAGCACAACACTTGGAGTTTAGTGCAGCAGAGCATCCAAAAGTTCAAATGTTTGACCTAGTTTCTCTACAGCTGGAAAATTCATCTTCTGTCTAGAATTTCCCTGACTTTGGCTACTTCAGAAATACCATGAGGACAGTTTTTTCCCTGATCCATTGGTATTTGGGTCCCATCTGGAGCCAGAAAGTGCAGAATCACGTGGAGTATTTAAAACATGAATGCCCTGAGGAGCAGCTACTGCTTGCTTGGAGTTTGTGCTCTTTCTACTTCAGTCATCTGTTTCTCACTGGGTCAGATGGGTGTGGGACCATCAGGAGCTGAGATTGGAGCCAGAGCAGCCCTTTCATGATGGTGTTTCTCCAACAGAGCCCATGTTAGAGCTTACCTATTGCAGAATCCTCTTTAAAGCATTGCAGGTCCTTTCAGTAGCTCATCTGCAGAGTTGCACCGATCACCAAAACCTCCTAAATCTCCCAAACATGCTTTTCTCAGCCCAAATTGAAGGTAAAAAGAGATTCCTACAACTACTAAAAAATAACTCCCCAAGCAAGGTCATGTTTTCCATGATATCTGCAATATCTGCATGATATTACAAAATTACCCTGTTGGATGCAGGAAAGGGACCCAGATAGGGGAGAGAGAGAGACCCCTAGGTCTCAAATTCACAGTTGTGACTCTCATCCAGCAAAACCATCTTTATTCCTGATGTTCAGCAGCATGGTGGGGTTCCCAGCTTTGTTTTCCTTTCCCTGGTTTCTCTGGGCACTGCACAATGAAGTTATCTGGTCCTTTCTAATGGACGTGATTAAAGCCAAGCATGAGGTTGAGATCTCAGTGTAACCAAAGGGTTTTATCCAGCTCCACCTACTCCCATGTAGCTTTTGCTGGCCAGTGAGTCATCCCTGCATGGCAGGTGGGTCTCACACACTTCGAACTGGGGTGAGTGTCACCATTGAGGTCCCTTACAAAGGACATGGAGTGTCACCATTGAGGTCCCTTGCAAAGGACATGGAGTGTCACCATTGAGGTCCCTTGCAAAGGACGTGGAGTGTCACAATTGAGGTCCCTTGCAAAGGACATGGAGTGTCACCATTGAGGTCCCTTGCAAAGGACATGGGGTGTCACCACTGAGGTCCCTTGCAAAGGACGTGGAGTGTCACCATTGAGGTCCCTTGTAAAGGACGTGGAGTGTCACCACTGAGGTCCCTTGCAAAGGACATGTAGGTGCTTGGAAGCCAGAGAGCATTGCTGGGGTGTGTTACCACCCTGAATCCATCAGCCCCATGTGGCCTGTCTGAGCTTCCTACATACATCTTGAAGTAATCCCAAGACTATCAGAAAAGGAAAAAAAGGAATAAAGGGTTTGTTTCATCAGATGACAAAATGGCACCACCTTGGGCAGCTCAGTGTTTGTGCTAAAGGGATGCAGCTGCAGAGCTGTGACATGTCACGTGTCCCCACACACAGAGAAACACACACACACACATATATGTAATGCAAAACCACCACTCATGGACATGTACATGCTCATGTGGAACATCCCATGACAAAATTCTTGCTTTTCAAAAATGTTAATGCCCACCTGGGAGCATCCTTTGAAACATCTTTGAAGAATAGCACCAAACTCCTTAATTTTCTTAATATTGGACTAACCATGAAGGCATGTGTCTGGTGACTATGGGACTCAGCAAGTTCAGAAGGGAAGGTTTGAGAGCATCCCCCAAAACTTAAGAGTCTGTGGGTCTGGAGAGAAAGGACTCTGAAGCTTATCTAGAAGCTCTATGACCTTGGAAGAATGGATCTTGAAGCATCCATAAGCTTGGCTGAACTTTGACTAAAACTGCTTCCAACTTGCAGAAATTAGTTTCTGAGACCCCCATCCCTGCCAAAGCTGGATGTGAAGCGGTTGTTGTTTTAAGGAGAGGGTTGTATTTGTTTGGCAAAGTTGTCACAAGGCATTACAGGCTATGGACAAGCTCCTAATATCAATTACCAATGTAGTATTTTCATGGTGGGAAGTGTCTCTGTGTCTCTGGGGCTTCAGAAGAGCTCAGATACCTTTTGGCATAGCCAGTCATGGCTCATTAGGTACCAAATAAGGGGCATCTCTTAAGGTGCAGGGTGGGTAATCACTCAGTCTCTGCCTTTATTAAACCCAAGGTGCAGTGTGTTCCATTCAATATTTAAGTGGGTTTTCTTTTCTCCCTCCCAAACTTCTGGCTCTCACAAGGGGTGGGTGGTTTAGGAGAAACACACACACACACACAAATAAAACTTCCTAATTCCTTCTTCAGTGGAGAGTGACTTGGGGGAGACTGATGAGTGCAAACCCCACTGAGTTTCACAGCATCTCATGCCACGAGCTCCAGACCTGTCTGTGCACGTCTCAGGGCTGGTCTCAGTTTGTTGAAGGAAGGAGGGATTGCACATGGCTGTGTCACAGAGAGCCTCTGACCTCCAAGCTCTCGAGACCCTCCCGTGTCTAATCAGGGGACACATGAAACAACCCAGGTCATAGGAGTGACTCCTGACTCACATTTCCAGCACGGGGGGACCGGCGGGGTCATGTTTTCATTATTGCCTGTGGCTCTGATGCTCTCAGCTCTTCGGAGGTTAAGTCAAGGTCTTGGCTTTGAGATTTTTGTTGTTATAACCTTTCATGGGCAAATCCTTCACATGAAGGCTGGCAGGCAGACTGTGTCCAAGAAAATGCCATTTTTGCCCGAGCTGCAGAAGTACCAGAGCCCTGGCCATGGCAGCAAGGCTTTGGCTAAGAAGCTTTGGTGGCTGTGCTCTGTTTTGGCAGCCAGCTTGCTTATCAAATTGATGGAGGAGGCTCTAAGCAATTGCATCTGGGTTGGAATGGGTTACCCAGCCTGCTGGGCTGCTTAGGATTCACGCCAAGGGAAAGCAGAGGAGTTGTGAGGAGAATACCCAATTTCCCTCTGCGAGGGCTGAGTTTAGTTTAATGCAGCCTCCTCGCCCTTAAATCCAATTAAAGGCCTATATTATGTCAGTGGAAATTTATGCCAATCCTAATATAGTCTAATAAGCCTTAAAATAGCACTTTGCTCGTGAAAAGTCCTGCGGTTTAATTTGATTCTGAGCCTAATAACAGGCTTAATATGAGGGAATTGGCCCCTTTTTATTTTCTAACGGGGCTCCACATGCATGCTCCCTTTTTAGGAGGGAAAAGGTTTTCTCCAAAGCAGGGACAGCAGACAGCTCACCTCAGCAGGTTGCCTCTTTTCCACTTGCTTCATTTGTTGACAGTGGGAAGTCTCTCTAAAGACATCCCAGGTTGGGGTCTGTAATGAAAAGCAATGAGTATCAGCCTGCAAATGGTCTGGTTTCTCTTTCAGGCTTTCTGTGCCTTCCTTTTCTCAGGCACTGTGGTCAAAATTATTACCTTGACCATCACTCAGTCCCAGCACAGGATCTGACCTTCTCCTACAGTTCCAGATACAGAACCAGCTTTTTGCAGCTTCAGAGGCACAGCCCACCCTATCTACCCACACACCTAAAACTTAATTTCTGTGCCCTCATTCCCTGTGTCTTAATTACTCCACTGTGCTCTTCATGCTCCCTAAAAGCAGCAGCTCTGCACTTTCCTTGCCCCCATCCTCTTTTAGGGTTTCCATCATTAAACCTCCCCATGCCCTCCTTCTATCCCAGTGTTGCAATGTCAGTTGGCAGCCCCATGGTGCTCTCTTCCATTTCTTGCTTGGAAAATGGTCATTCTTTTTCATAAATTTACCATTTTTCAGAAAATGTCTCTCAAGCAGCCACGTTATTGTCCTAAAAAATGTTCTCTGAACTTCCTTTACTGGGTTAACTGCATGAATCCCTGATTCCTTTAGTCTTGTTAGACCAGTCTCCTGCTCATCCAGGATTAACACTTCCCAGAACCATAGAACCATAGAAGATCTCAAGTTGGAGGGGACCACAAGGATTATTGAGTCCAAAACCCTGCTCCTCACAGACCTGGTTGAAACTAAACCATATGACCTAGAACATCATCTGGATGCTCCTTGAACTCTGACAGTCTTAGTGAGGCTTCCTTTCCCTGGATGGTGGTGTCAGGATATAAAGACCATGCTGCTTAGGAAATGGTCAGCCTGGAGATCCTCTGAAGGTGCTTGTTTGGGTGGGAATCAGATCTTCTCAGAGATATGAGTTGTTCAGACAGCACATGGCCATGTGGGAAGGATGCTCTACTGCCTGTGTCAATGAGTAAGTCTCGTGATGGGAGTAGCCAGAATCTTCAGGACTAGCTGAGAAGGGGCACCCCCTCAAAGCCCAGGAAAACAGCAGCCTGAAGCTGCAGGAATATTTTTCCAGGATGCTGAATAGACTCAGAGAATCACAGGATGGTTTGGTTTGGAGGGAACCTTAAGGATGGTGCCTCTGCCATGAGCAAGGTCACCTTCCACTAGCCCAGGTTGCTCCAAGCCCCATCCAACCTGCCCTTAGAATCATGGAATCAGCTGGGTTGGAAGAGACCTCTGAGATCATCAAGTCCAACGCTTGATCCAATCCCATTTTGATTACAAGATCCTGGCACTCAGTGCCACGTCCAGTCTCATCTTGGACACTTCCAGGGATGGGGCAGCCACAGCTTCTCTGGGCAACCTGTGTCAGGACCTCACCACCCTCACAGGGAAGAATTCCCTCCTAATATCCAATGTATAAATGCCTGGGCCTGCTTCTTGCTGTTGAATTGTTGGCTCAACTCATCTGCTATGGGGCAATGCCTTGATTTGGGGGGTGGTCTGTCAGCTTCAGCCACACCCCCCACTCCCCTTCCCTGGCTGTCCTGGGCTGCTGCTCAGCTTTGTTGCACACTGTTGCACAGCTGCTGCTCTGCAGTCCAGACACTGAATTTCGCTGGTGGGCGGGGTGATTTCGATATAGCACTTAGTAAAATGTGTGGAGATAAAAGCCTCAGCAGAAACATAAAAGGCCCTTTGTACTTGCATGTTGTTACTGTTTATTTTTGAATTAAGAACAATAGTAAACAGAGGCTGTCAAAGCTGTCTTCAGGAAGGAAAAAAAAAGGGGGTGATGGGGGGAAAGACCTTAAAATCAGAGAAAGCACTTTTTTTTGGAGTACCTCATAGATTTAGGTGCCTAAGCCCCTTTGAGCCACTCAGTCTGACACCCCAGCTGGCACAGCTCCGCTCTTCTGCCTGAACTAAAGGCAACAAACCCTCCGCATCAGGTCCAATTCATCGTTGGGTTACTCTCTTGGCATCAGATGGATTTGTGCTGGTAGGAAATTTGGCCCAGAGCCTCGAGGAGCAGCGCGGTGACTCCGCGGTCCCAGGTGGCAGTTTGTGCCTCCTTCGTGGTGCCACCTCTTTATCCCCATCCCAGCCCTGTCCCCCATGTACCTTGGGGCAGGCTGGTGGGTTAAGAGGGCTTTGTTAATGCCCTAATCCTCACGTGTGCTCAGCCTCACAAAGCCGCCACTCTCCGGCGGCTCCGGAACGTCCCGTGTCCAATCGATTGCCGCGCTCCAGCTTTCAGCAGTTTCGCCAGCAAGGGCCAGATTGCTCTGGCAAGCTCATCCATCCTTCAGGGATGGGGGCAGAAGGCGAAGGAGGGAGGGATGGATGCCTGGGATTGGGCATTTGGGATTGGGGGGGAGGGAGAGCTGGCAGGCAACGAGGAGGGAAAAGGCTGGACTAGCACAAGAGCTGGTGAAGGGCAGAGAGTTGTCATCGTCTTCATCCCCTGTTGGTGGTAACCCCAAACTAGATCTCAAGGAGCACATGGTGTTTCATGGCGCTCCCCTGTTCATGCCCATCGACCCTTTCCTTCTCACCCAGCCCCCTGAAGTCATTCTGAACCCAAAAACTCTCGTGTATCCTCAGCAGCCAAGGACATGAAAGAATGAAATGAATCTGCCAAAGTTAGAACTTCCCCCTCTGCCTCCAAGTTTGCAGTTTCAATTCTCACACTAATCCTCCCCATAGTTCAGGACAGGCAGGTTTCCAAGTTTTTTGGGCCTAAAAATGTCTTTATATCCAGGGACACAAGGAGATGGAGAAGTGGAATTTCTCTGATCCAAGGGACTGGGTCTGCATTAGGATGTGTCATATTTATTTCTAATCCTAGAAGCACTTAAATGCTAGATATAAAAATGTGATTTTTTTTTTTATGCATAGTGAGGCTGTTCAGGATTCTTTTCAAGGTTTTTATGGCTCCTTCTGTGCTCTGCACATTTAAGCCCAGGGTGACTCAGTCATCCAGTTTCATAGAGGACAAGAATCCCAGTCCCAATAAATTGCTTTACAAACTTCTTGAAAGGTTTCTGAACTTTGTTAAATGGCTCTGGCTTAGAGAGGCAAGATAGAGGTATGGGAGAAGTAAGGGGGAAATGGATTTATTTCCAGGGCTGTGCACAGAGAGCCTCATGTATAAGGAAATGACACTGTCATCCTCATGTTGTTAAAACTTTGTGTAGCATCATAACTTGTGTCATATGTTCCTGCATTGTGTTCCAGGTATGGCCTTCAGGGAAAGGTGATACGGTCCCAGGCATGATCTGGGGTCTTTCCCTTCCACTTTCCCTTGCCTTTCCCCACTCCTGGTGCTGGGTATCTCCTCCATCCCTCATTTACCTGCTTTCCACCAAGGCTCATGAATGCAGCCCAGCAGCAAAAAGCTGACCTGCCTGTGGCTCCAGGAGAGCTGGAGAGGGACTTTGGACAAGGCCATGGAGAGACAGGACAAATGGGAATGGCTTCTCACTGCCAGAGGGCAGAGTTAGATGGGATATTGGGAAGAAGTTCTTTCATGTGAGGATGGTGAGGCCCTGACACAGTTTGCCCAGAGAAGCTGTGGCTGCCTCATCCCTGGAAGTGTCCAAGGCCAAGTTGAACAGAGCTTGGAGCAACCTGGGCTAGTGGAAGGTGTTGCTGCCATTGGGGTCTCAAAGGTCCCTTCCAGTGCAAACCAGTCTATGATTCTCATTGCAGTGCAAGCACCACAATCACACCATTAAACAGGTGGATCTTCAGCTGATACAAGTCAGAAAAGACCACACTGAAGTCAATGCATTGGTTTACCCCAGAAAAGGGTCCTGGTTTTCCCCTCTGGGGAGATGAATCTGATGAGGAAGCATCTCATTTACTGTCCATGAACAGTCATGATTTCCAGAAATGGATGTTCAAGTAGAATCCACCTTGGTTGGTTGTACTCTGAGCCTTGTCCCAGCTGGAGTGTGGCAGCATCAACTTCCCCCCAAAACACCTCTGTTCCTTCATACCACTGCTCTCATTTAAAGCCAGTCTTTCACTTAAAGGGTTTTGAAATGCAAAATGTTTTCCTCCTCTTTGGTTTGCTGTGGAGCCAAAGCCACAATTCCTGGACAGAGGGAAGCTTGTCTGGGAGGCTCCTCATCCAGAGCCCATGGCCAATGGACACCCACTGGCCTCTGGAAATCACCTTTCAAACCAGGCACTTCTTTATTATCTCCTTCTCCTGGGGTATTTTATAACAGAAAACTCTGGGGTTAAGGCTCAGACTTGGCAGGGATCTGATCCCTGAAGCAGCTTAGGAATGTTGCCTGAACCACCTATTTTTGTCCATTTTTTGTGCATTTGGGATGGTGCATATTTGATCATAATTTAAATGTAGAAATACTCATGCATTTAGGGAGGGCTTTGGATCTCATTGAGATTTGGATTTAATTAGGGGGATAACAAATCCCCACTTTCATATATATGGTGTATCCCTTAAACTCCAACTGATGGTCCTGAAGACCCTGATTGCTGCCCACCATGAGTGTTGCTGATGGACACGACATCCTGTGCCTGATAAAATGGCCTTCCCCACTGACACATGGCACGTAGAAAATGAGGAGAATTAGGCATTTATATTTGCTGGTAGAGTTGTTTTACAATTATTTTAAAGAAAAGGTGCTTTTGACATGATCAGAGAGAGAAGAATCTGGGTGAGGTTTTTTTTCCCTTGATGACTTAGAGACAATTTTCTGCTTGATGGGAGACAACACGTTTGAAGAGAAGTTTGCTTCTATAAACTTTTCATGGAATGATAAAGCAGCATAGAAAGCCAGTGGCCACCTGGCGTCATCTGCTGTGGAACTTCTCAGGATCTGAAATCGTGACTCAGGCTTCAAAATCGTGACATAAAAAATAATTGTAAATTTGAAATTTTTGATTGGCTTATGGTTTCTCTGTGTTTGTGTTGATTTCCAGCCTCTTTCCTTTGTCTTGGTCTGTCCTTGTATTCTGAGACCTCTAAGCCAGTGTCTTCTGTTTGGTAGCACATTGTTGTGGGTGGCTGTTTCATAGAATCACAGAATCACAGAATCGATTGGGTTGGAAACGACCTCCGAGATCATCAAGTCCAACCCTTGGGCCAACTCCAGTCCCTTTACCAGATCATGGCACTCAAGACTGTCCCTCCTCATTATGAAGTACATGAGGTCATATTTTCAGGCTTTCCCATCCAGAACTTCCTTTTACACAAAGAAGCAAACATTGGGATTCCAAGTTAATCACTTGAATCCAGCAGCTGAAGAATCCAGAAACCTGAATTCAAGTCTCCCAGGCACTCAGCAATAGGACAAGGGGGCACGGGGGGCTCAAGCTCTGCCAGGGGAAATTGAAGTTAGAGATGAGAAAACACTTCTTTGCAGAGAGAGTGCTGAGGCATTGGAATGGGCTGCCCAGAGAGGGGGTGGATTCCCCATCCCTGGAGGTTTTTAAGCTGAGCTTGGCCGTGGCACTGAGTGCCATGATCTGGTAAAGGGACTGGAGTTGGACCAAGGGTTGGACTTGATGATCTCGGAGGGCTTTTCCAACCCAATCCATTCTATGATTTTATGATTCTAAGTCAAGTTTGACAGGGCTCTGAGCAACTTGGAGATGTCCCTACTCACTGCAGGGGGCTTGGACTAGATGACCTTCAAAGGTCCCTTCCAACCCAACCCAAACTATTTGATGATTCTATGAATTCTGAACGAACTGCTGTGAAAATCTTCCTGAAATGAGGAGCGTGGACAGAGAATAGTTCACACCACACAGTGCCTTAGACAAAACCAAACTTCCTTGAAGGCTCCAGGTCAATCCTTGCTCTAGTGATGGTTTAGTTACCATAGAGACAACCAGGTCTCCCTCCATCCTCCAGCACTTGTGCTATTCACCGCTGACCCCTCTGGATTAAAGTTGGAGTGTTTTGGATCATTCTCTTTATTTTAACAGTGCTGTAGTACAAAGTCTAATCCTGGTTGTACCTCTCAGGAAGGAAAAAAAAAAGGAGACACAAAAAGCCAACCTCCTTCCCCCACATTTGTTGTATAGGCCAATTATCCGAAAAGGTGACAAGTAGAAAAATGAATTAACCATAGCTTTGTAATGTCAGCGTTATTTATCTTGTATAACTTTGCCCAGCTCAGCTGTGGATCAGCAAAGAAGTGCTTTTATTCTTCCCTCCTCTCTTTGATGCTGGTTTTTTTTCCTTTCCTCCCTTCCTTCACTTTATACAGGTCTTTTGCTTCACCACACCATCATTACAGAATCCTTTTCTTCTGCTCTAAACCAGGTGGGTTTTCCACATGAGATGAGGTGGCCAGTGAGGAGATGCCCTGCAGGAGGTGAAGGAGGGGGTCTCCCAGCTCTCATCTTCCCCATCCTTCCCCTCTGCCCTTGTGATAAATCAAATGGTTTTATTTTCTCTGATCTCTGATTCCCACAAAAAGTAGGTGCTGAGCCCAGAACTGGCCTCTATTACCTTTGTTTCCCCCCCTGCCTTTTCCTGTGCATACTTTGCTGAGTCTACACCCTCTTCCACCTGCTGCAGTAAAGACTTTCAAAAGGAAAAATGGCACTTGCTGGCAGGAGGCAGGAAAACAAGGCACGTTAAACTGGGATCCAGTGTGAAAGCAACGCCCTGGCAAGAAGCCCACAAACACTTCAGACGTGAAGCACCAAGTCCCAGAGCAAAGAAGGGAAAAATGCCTCCTTGTAAAGCCATAGTGAGGCTGCACCTGCTCAGAACTCCTGCAGCCAGTACACTGTGACACTTCAAAGCTGCCAGAGAATGAGATCCTGGAATAAGATACCCCTGTCAGGGTGTAAAACTGGCCAGATCTTGCATTGAGGCGGCCAGAGTGTTGCTTGATGGAGGATAAAGGAGAAAATGTGTATATCCAAGTGACAGATGATGGGGAAAGAACTAAATTATCTTGCAGTGTGTCTGTCCTGTGTGAGTGTTGCTGGCTTCCCTGGCTGGATTTGGAGACCATCTTCACTGTGAATTTCTCCTTCCAACACCCACAGCCTGCAGATCCTACAAATGCTTTGATAAATAAACCAGGCTCTTGGTTCCAGGGGTTGGATTATTCAACTGGGCTCATTTTCTTTGTTTAAAATACAGTTCTTTTACCTCTCTGAAGGTATCTTGGTGGTGTAGGCCAGCCCAGATCAGGCAGCATGTCAGGAATTCTCCTGGAGAAGTGGGCAGCTGCACCAGTGTGGCATGCAGACTGTCAACTGGCAGTAAATCTGTTTCAAGCTCTTTTGTTGTGCCAAGCAATTGCTGAATAACTTCCCTGAATTACTTCCAGTCGATATCTCTCATATGAAAAGCTCACAGAAAGCTTATTATGTTCGAAATTCGGCAGATACGGATTCTCACATGCTAAACATCCATTAGCAACTGGATAAAGGCAACTCTCGGGATCACATTTCTATAGGGGCAGCTTTTTGCAGACATGCAGGTGAAGTTTGCTCTGTGTGAATCATCTTGGATACATCCTCATAGAAGTGAAAACAAATTCCCAATAAAATCTGGTAGTTGTTGCCAGTCATGAGATGGGCATGACAGCAGACAGAGCCAAAATGCTATCAATGTTGTTGAATAATCACAGAGAGGAGGGAAAAATTATTGTTTTAGGTGGCTTTTAGCTCCATGTTGTAGGGTTAATTTTGGAGAGCTCAGGTCTTTGAATGGTGAGAAGAACAGCTTAGTCCTCCTTGCCTCGACTTGCTCTCAGTGCACTCCTTGCCATGAGTGGGCATTTCAGTGGGTTTTTGTTTTAAATGTGAGGCTATTGTTAATACAGAATCACAGAATCATAGAATGGATTGGGTTGGAAAAGACCTCCGAGATCATCAAGTCCAACCCTTGGGCCAACTCCAGTCCCTTTACCAGATCATGGCACTCAGTGCCACGGCCAAGCTCAGCTTAAAAACCTCCAGGCATGGGGAATCCACCCCTTCTCTGGGCAGCCCATTCCAATGCCTGAGCACTCTCTCTGCAAAGAAGTTTTTCTGCTCTCCAACTTCAATTTCCCCTGGCAGAGCTTGAGCCCCCCGTGCCCCCTTGTCCTATTGCTGAGTGCCTGGGAGAAGAGACCAACCCCCACCTGGCCACAACTTCCCTTCAGGCACTTCCAGACAGTGCTGAGGTCACCTCTCAGCCTCCTCTTCTCCAGCACAAACACCCCCAGCTCCCTCAGCCTCTCCCCACAGCACTTGTGCTCCACTCCCTTCACCAACCTCGTTGCTCTTCTCTGGCCCCGGGTAAGATGTCACAGCAGGATTTTCAAGGGTGGCCAGCACAGGGTGACACTGCCTAATGAGAGATACTGGGGAAGCAGCAGAGATGACCTCTCATATCTACTTATAACAGTGATCCCTTCCAAAGCAGCTGCCCACAGACAGTTTCTCACTTGAGACTGTACAGTTGGATCCCATCAAGGTGGAATTACTCACTTTTGCCCAGCTGCTAGAAATGTGTTAAAAACAAACCGCTTAGGTCAATGCACCAATTACTCTGTGGTTGCAACTTCCAGAAGGTGATTCCAACCTGAATTCTCTGGGAAGGTGCCTCTCTTTTTTCTGTCGACTAGATGGGAAGCCTGAGATGACTTCATTCCCAACTCAGCATCGTAGTGACTGAGTGAAGCTCAGTCAGGTGAAGCAAACCAGTAACAACCCACCTTGGTTTGGGATAATTTTTCTATGTTAGGCTCATTTCTTCTTAAAGGAATGGTCAGATTTCAGGAAGAGAAAAAAGCAGAGTATCAAAAAAATATAGAAAAGTAAAAGTTAATAATTGTTACACATTTCAGGGTCTCCTACTAGGGCCAGCTTGTATTTGAACCAAACATTATCTCTGTTGACCTTGATCTCAGCTGTGATGGATTCAAACCAGAGCCCCACAGTCTCCAGTCCCTCAGTTTTGAGGAGCTTTCAACCACAAACTAAACTATACTTGCTCAACCACTGCAAAGATGATACCCTGCACCAAAATCCTCCACCCAAACTGCCACCAATCTGCTGTGATTTGAACTTCTAAGAGTCAGTCCCTACTACTGTTTTCTTTTGAGTAGCCAGGCCTTGAGGTGGCACAGCTGGAGGTGTGATTGTTATCATGAGAAGTTGAATTTGGCTGCAGTGAGGGGACACGTCAGCTTTGCCTGGGCTGGTGACTTGTTTGTGTGTGCAGGGACTCAGATGGTCTGTGTCCTGGAGGTCCACCCAGGCTGGATGACCCATTGCTTTGACCTTCTCTAGGTAGACAAAGGTTGCACCTTTGCCATCTTTTGCAGACACCTCTAGTCCCACTGCCTTCATGCTTCAATCCATCTGGACATCAACCTGTTACAGAGTGGAAGCCACAGAGTCGTGGTACTTTAGTTTTCATCCTGTGGCTTCCATGCCACTGCCAGCTCAAAGCATGGATGGAAGTGGCAGACCCCAGAGCTCAGCAGGGACTGGGAGGGGATTGGTGTGATATTCTCATCAGCTGGCAGGGCTCTGTGTGTGTTTATATGCCCATGTGTTCATTCATCTGGGACAACAAGCTCAGCTGAACTGGCATTAACCCCTTGACCAGTCACCGTAGATGACATGTGGGACGGATGCTGCTGCCATGACCTTCCATGTCATGGATTTGGCTGCACTGGCAGAGACATGGGAGCAAAAAAAACCAGCAGGGAAACAAATGAGTGGTGATCCAGGCCAGTAGCATTTGGTATCATCCAGGCTCTTTGCCAGTGGGGATTCACCCAGGGCTGATCTTGCCTCTGATTCAGCAGCTCAAGCAATCCAGCCAGCAAAGCATCCAAAATCTCAGCATCACCTGATGTTTTATCCATCTCACTGCCTCCATCTTCCCAGTCTCCTGTCCTTTCATCCTCCTTGGTGCTGGCAGGGTGGGCGTGCAGGCAGCAATTCCATGTCCAGGGGAATTGAAGGGATCTCTGAACACAGGATGCTCCCTGGCACTTGGAGCCTTCACTCCCTACTGGTTTGAGCTAGATGGGACCATACCTTGCAGGTAGAGGATCAAAAACCATTGCTGCTCTTGTCAGTGAGCTGTCACCAGGGTCCTGGGTGCAGCTGGGCATGTGGCAGGATGCTGTTTATCCACCCATTGCCCAGGGTTCATTATTTCCATTCCTGGGGGAAGCTGGTGCAGCACAGCAGATGACGCGATGCCCTGGGCAGGAGATGGATGGCAGCTCTGCCAGGGGAAATTTAAGTTGGAGATCAGAAAAAAAATCTTTGCAGAGAGAGTAATTGGGCATTGGAACGGGCTGCCCAGAGAGGGGGTGGATTCCCCATCCCTGGAGGTTTTTAAGGTGAGCTTGGCCGTGGCACTGAGTGCCATGATCTGGTAAAGGGACTGGAGTTGGCCCAAGGGTTGGACTTGATGATCTCGGAGGTCTTTTCCAACCCAATCCATTCTATGATTCTATGATCCCTGATGGCACATCACACATGGGAAGAGAAGGAGAGCCAAGGGATGGGAGGTGGGGATGAAGGAGCTTAAATCTGGGAAAGCTAATCGTTCCAGTTTTCACAGCAAACGTGCCGTTGAGGGTTGGAGCTCCTCGCCCAAATTAAATGCCTGTATTTATCACTGTTGAGGTGATTTGCTGTCCAGCTGGGCTCTTTCAGAGCAGGAGGTTGTGCCATCCCTACTTTTCAATTACCACCACCTCTGGAGAGCAGGGCAGCCTGAGCCTGTAGGGAGACCACACTCAGTGCTTCTTGAACAGCAGCTCCCTGCTTTCATCAGCTGCATGTGCATTCCTGTGACATCCCTAAAAATGCCCCCTCCTGAGCCTTCCCTGTTTGCATCCTCAAACTAGAGATGGACCACACATTTGGGACCTGCTCTAGTTCAGGAGAAATGGATCTCACATCCATTATTTAGATCTTCCCTTCCCTGGACATACTGGAGTGTGTTTAACACATGTTACTTGCTTGGTGAATGCTTAAATACACCTGTTCTTCTTGTCCAGCACATTTTGATCTCTACAACTCCTTGACAGGAGGTCGTAGATAGGTGGGAGTTGGTCTTTTCTTCCAGGTAACAAGTGATATAGGACACGAGAAAATGGCCTCAAGTTGTGCCAGGGGATGTTTAGATTGGACATTAGGAAAAATTTCTTCATGGCAAGGGTTGTCAAACATTGGAACAGGCTGCCCAGGAAATTGGTGTAATCATTTCCCCTGGAAGCATTCAAAAGGAACAGGAGGCTGAGAGGTGACCTCAGCACTGTCTGGAACTCCCTGAAGGGAAGTTGTGGCCAGGTGGGGGTTGGTCTCTTCTCCCAGGCACTCAGCAATAGGACAAGGGGGCACGGGGGGCTCAAGCTCTGCCAGGGGAAATTGAAGTTGGATATCAGGAAGAAATTCTTTGCAGAGAGAGTGCTCAGGGATTGGAATGGGCTGCCCAGAGAGGGGGTGGATTCCCCATGCCTGGAGGTTTTTAAGGTGAGCTTGGCCGTGGCACTGAGTGCCATGATCTGGTAAAGGGACTGGAGTTGGACCAAGGGTTGGACTTGATGATCTCAGAGGTCTTTTCCAACCCAATCCATTCTGTGATTCTGTAAAAACTGGGTGGATGTGGTGCTTGGGGACATGGTTTAGTGATAAAGATGACAGTGTCAGGCTAATGGTTGGACTCAATGATCTTAGGCCTTTTCCAGCTTTTCCAGAGGATTCCATGATACTGCATCTTTGATGGTGTTTCTGTGGTTGTAGAAGGCTTGGTTGGAAGCCATAGTTTTGTTTGCATACCTAATTTCCCTGCTCATTTAGGCACCCTGGGAACATCTTGGAGAATTTCAGATGCTGAATAAACTTGCAATTGCTGTCGTGGCTCACCCTAGAATTAGCTGCATTTCTTCAGTGGATTAAGTGGTTTTCTGTGCTTTCTAATTTGTAGCAATCTTGATATTCTCAGATATGTTCTTGGTTCTCCCCTCACTTAACACTGCTATAAATGGAGTGGCATTGGTTGAGGAGTTGTCCCTTTTTACCTGGGCAGGTACTGACAGGACAAGAGGGAATTGTTTTAAACAAAAAGAGGGGAGATTTAGATTAGATATTGGTAAGAAATTCTTCCCTGTGAGGATGGAGAGGCCCTGGCATAGGTTGTCCAGAGAAGCTGTGGCTGCCCCATCCCTGGAAGTGTCCAAGGCCAGGTTGGACAGGGCTTGGAGCAACCTGGGACAGTGGAAGGTGTCCCTGCCAACAACAGGAGGTTGGAATGAAATGACCTTGTAGATTGAGTCTGATTATGCTGTTCAAAATCACAAGGTACCCATCCTGAAGTATAAACTGGGCATGTTGGTGTGCACTGTTTGTTTTCTAGCACTGTTTGTACAGTGGCTGTAAATCCACTGGAGGCACTTGGTTTGGGAGTTCCTTTAAAAAAATAATCTGTGCTATATTAAGTTTTGTGTGTAAACAGGTGCAAAATGTTTGGCTTTCTAGAAATAAACTCAGAGAGACAGCAATTTTGAGTGTGTTGTATATTAGGGCAGCACAGTGCAGAGGAAATGTGAGACTAGAGCCTCGAGGAGTTAAATGAATACTTTGGAGCTTAAGAACCTCCTGATGCTTCATGGAAAAAATGGGAAAATACTCTATTTAGAGATTGTACTGCTCACACATCAGGTGTTTTCTCCAATTCTCTCTCTCTCTCTCTCTCTCTGAATTTTTTTTTCTTTTTTAAATTATCATTGGGGCAATTTGCATGAAGGGGATCTTTGTATCTGAAGTGCCCATCTGCTGTGCAACCCACCTCCCCCCTGATGACATAGCCATCTGCTTCTGACATCACAACCATCTTCACCACCACTGCAGAGGAGTTACTGGCACTTTATTAACACCTTGCCTTGATGTCATCCTGCTATTTGAAAGGATTCTGATGCTGTGAGAGACCCCAACAAAGCAGGACTCTGAGCCAAGTTAGTGTGGGATAAGATAAAAAGTGAAAGTCCTTTAATACCAGGCCTAGGGCCCACAGGAATACATATCGACACACACGTGGGCAAGCTCTAATTTCTGTGGCTTTTATAATATGATGGAGATTTTTAAATGCAGATTGGCCGTGGCACTGAGTGCCATGATCTGGTAAGTGGATTGGAGTTGGCCCAAGGGTTGGACTTGATGATCTCAGAGGTCTTTTCCAACCCAATTGATTCTATGATACTATGATTCTATCTATCCAATCATCAGCTCATACATCTCTCGGTCCAGCCCCGGTCCCACCCCTGTTCCACCCCTTCAGGATTTGAGTCTGGGGTCAGTGGGACCCTGTCCTCATCATTCTCTTCTTCCTCAGCACACATAGGGCTCTTGGAGGTTTTCCAATGTTCTTAGACCCGAGGTTGTTGGCTCATGTTTATGTCTCATTCTGCAGGCTTTTCTGATAGTCTTCAGTTCTTTACCTTGAAACAAGACTAAACAACTGAAAGAATTTGAGCTACTGATACATGGTAGAGGTTGGCAAGTATAAACATTTAACTTAAGCTGCTAGAAATATTAGAATACTAAATTTGCCTTTTACTACAATTACAAGTACTTCTAAAATCTACAAAAATGAAAAAAATAAAAAAATCAAAAACCCCTTAGGCATCAATTCCCAGGTGTTTTCCTGCTTGTATACTCTGGACAGGGATGAGCTGCCTTGGGTGGGAGGTGGTTGTGACACCACATGACATGAAGCAGATGACCAAAGCAATGAGCAGCTTTGAACAGGAACTGTGGCTGTGGATTTGCCTTTGCATGACACCTCCTGTAAAGGAGAAATCCCGCTGTCTCTGCCTCCTGGGAACTGAGTAATAATAATTACGAGGCTGATGATCACACTTGTGGAGCAGTGTTTGATTAGCTTCACTTGCATCTGCTTGAGACACTTCTAATTACACAGCAGTGTCCTGGTGTCATTCATTCTCCAAACTAAGAATGATTTGCCCTTCATAGCTCATCCCACCCCAGTCAGTGATGCTCAAAACCAAACCCAGGAGGGAGAACATCCATTAGAGACCTTGCTCTTTGATTGATTTACCTGCTCAGGGCTTAGATACTTCATGGATAAGCACAACAGATCCAAAAAAAAAAAGTGTGTCCAACAGCCCAGATGGTGATGGCTTGGTGAAAACTGCCACCTTCTGAAAAGCCAGCTCTGCTCTCACCATGTGTCCTCTGGTGGGTAAACAGCACGAGCTGTCACAATTGCTGCCCACAGAATCCTCTGTCATGAATTAAGAGAGTTGCCTTCAGGTTAGGGCCCTGATGCATCTGGATTTCTGGGCATATAAATTCATTTTCCTACCTAGAATCAGCATCCAGGTGGTATTTGAAGTCTGTGCTTTTCATCTGTGGTTTCTTCTTTTTATTTTTTTTTAATCCATATAAAATCTGCAGTGGGTTTCTCTCCTTTGGGAATGAGCAGAACCACTGCAAAGCCTCTTTGGTCTGGCTGCCATCCACCCAGAAACACAGAGCACCTCCCAGGCACGTGGTGGGATCAGCTGGAAATCCAACACATCTGGGAAGGGAGATCCCACTTCATTTCATGGGGTGTGGAAGGTCTTTTCCCTCATTATTTTAACCACCAGAAAATGCAAGGTGATGCTAACTGAGAATTCAAGACATTTCGAATTCAAGACATTTCAAATTCAAGACATTTCAAATTCAAGACATTTCGAATTCAAGACATTTTTTTTCAATGAAAGCAATCAGCAAGCAAGACTTGGATAGGAATTTTGAAAATGTTTTGTGTTTAGAGTTTTGCAATGGAACTTGTGAATTACTCCCCTTGAAACCAAGCTTATCTTCAAAATTCACTGAAATAAACCAACCAACTGTAATATTATTGATTAATATCAGCATGGTAGTGACATTGTTTTTGATGATAATAATAAAATCCCAATATGAAAGGAGGGAAAAAATATGTTTTGTTTCAGGTTGAGCAAGTTGTTTTGTTTTACCTGACCCATTTCCCTTAACAAATGTTTCATTTAAGTAACAAAAGTGCAGGAAACAAGTGGTGTGGATTAACCCCAACCAAAATGAAGAGCAACAAGAGGCATTTTCCTTGGCTTGCAACCAGGATGTTTGAGTCTGGGAACAACCACAGAATTCCCCTCCATAGGTGTGCACAGACACTGCTCACCTCACTCCATCAGGAGAGGGAGGTTAAATACTGGACTGAAGTGCTTCTGAGCTGGTTCCCAGCCTTTCCAGCCTCTCCTGCTTTGCATGGGAAATACTGATGCACGACCCTAAATTCCAATTAAGACCCATTCTTCCCCCTTCTGCCATGGCAGGGGGAGTTGAAAGAAGCAGCAGGGCAAATTGTTCCCCAAAGTTTTCCATGCCACTCAGCAGGTTCGTTAGTCTCATTGCAGAGCTGCCACTGCACCAGGTGCACAGATTATTCTAATGTTACCACCATCCCTGCCAGGACAGACAGCAGAGCGAGGCTCGTGGTGGATGATAACACTCCTCTAATCCACTTACTGGAGGTAGTTTTTCACTGTAGTTTGAATGCGGTTCCTCCTTCTGATCGTGTGTCTCCGTCAGGCTCCACTCTGAGCGACTGGAAACTCTTGAACAACTGGAAACTCTTAATCCTTTGCAAGCATCTGTCAAATTCTTTTCCCATCCGGGACCCCTTTTCTGGGGAGCTGGGAAGGCTGCACTGAATTCAGTGGGAGATGAAAGCCAGCAACACCTTGCGGGATCAAACGTGTATTTATGATCGGGAGAGGAGGCACACGGATGCTTTGAAGGGTCCGGGGGGAACGGGGAGAAAAGATTTGCTTCCAAAATCTGTCTTGGATGGCATCATGATGATGGAATAAATCCATGAGCAGTCAAATGCTGAAGCATCCTCCCCCCTCCTCATCCTCTTCAGGCCCCAGCAGTGACACGACAGACTGGAGCAGTGGGCATGCCGATGCTGGTGGGAGCTGGCAGGATGCCGGGGGCTGCACAGAAGGCTGAGGCGGGGGGGATGGTGCCATGTGGGAGCTGGTGCCATGTGGGAGCTGGGCAGACTGGGAGCAGCTGTTGGGAAGTCAGAGGGTTCGGGTTTGTTTGCAAAGCGGGACGTGGGGGTGAGAGAGGCTGGGGTGGGCACACACAGGGCTTGCCAGCCTCCCATTTCCACCCCCCTCAAGGATGATGTTGCCTTTCTTCTTAGCTTAAGAGGGTTTTTCTCCCTGCCCCGTGAAATAGGGAAAGGATGGAGTTATTCAAGTCTATTGAAAGCAGTGCACAAAAGCTTCTCCAGGCTGCTTCACTTAGCGGTGCAGGACTCCACCCAACGGGCTGGGGGGTTTGGAGGCATTTCTAGCTTTGTGCTGGGATATTTCTCTGCCCACCCCAGTGACCAGTCCCTTTGCATGCAAGCATCATTTCTTTAGTTGGTCACATTAAGTTGATTCTGTTTTATTAAACAACTGGTTATTGAAGGCTTTCGGTTTGCCTTAAAGCCTTGATCTATTACTGGGCTCATCATTGTTTAAAACAGAAAAATGTCTCAGTTATCCCTTTCTTCTCTTTGGGAAGTCCAAAGGAGTGAAGCTTTGCAGATTGTGGATGTCACACAACATCATACATTTGTTCCCCCCCCCCACTTTTCTAGCAATTTAACACATTGTGCTTTTGCAGGGGGTTCAAAAGTTCGCTCAACAACAGTTGGTTCTCGGAGCTTGTTGCAAAGGCCTGTGAGGAAACTGGAAAAAAAAACCCCAACCAACACCATTCTATGGCCGCGGGACATAACAGCAACAAACCACATGTAATGCCCTTAATATTCCTAAAATTATGCAAGAATGCAACCCCCCAAACTCCAGCATATACATGTTTTCTGTTCTTTACCATATGTCAATGCGTTCTGTGAGCAGTTGAAGGTAAAGACTGACCTCCAAGTCAGCCACTTTCTGACTTTCTTTTAATTTGACCCAGCAGTTGGGATCAAAGCGCTGGTACGTTCAAACAGGCGAAAAATGTAAAAAATCCTGTTTGTCCTTCAACACACTTTATTATGCAGTTGGAAGAGCGCTGTGGAGAACGGCTGGGTGAAGGGCTGGATTAGCAGATGTTGCCCACATCACGTTGACAGCCCTGCTTTTATGATCAGTGCCACTTTCAGATCTGAGAGCCAAGTGTTGTGCACCGCTCTCTTAAACGCTTGCAGACGTTTTAAGCGGCGGCCTGACATATGGAAACCGAAATCGTGCAGAATGCACTCAAACAGCAGAGTCACTGGGTGGGGATCGCTGCTGAGGACAGACACGGTTTGATGGATCGTGGAGGTGGCTCACAAGTCACCTGGAGGCTCTAGAGAGAGACAGAGGGGGTCCCTTTCTGACAGAAGAGGTGGACACTGTCATGGGACCACCCCTGCTGCTATGGGATGGGAATTCATGGCAAAACTTTGGCTGGTTAGTGGCTCTGTCTGTTGCGAAGGATGGTGAGAGAAGGTTTCTCCTCAGAAGTTCATCCTGCCTGCCAGGGAGACTGGGATGAACTGGGTGCTCCTGGGGAGGGATTCTGCCATCCGGGTTGGTGTTGGGAGAGCATGGTGAGGCTCAGGCTCTTCTTGAAGCTCCTAAGGGTGAGTATAATGCCCCAGTGTTGATCAGCCCTAAGTCCATAGACATTGTCAACAGCAGGCTTTGACCCTGCTCACTGCAGGGGGGTTGGACTACATGACCTTTACAGGTCCCTTCCAACCCCAACTATTCAATGATTCTATGATTCTACAACCATTACCAGCATGCCCACACGTTTATCCACAGCTGGTTGCACACAGCAGTCCCTTGGTGCAGTCTGCCATCATCTCTTGTCCCAGTTCCAGCAGAGTTTTCCCCATGAGTCCCCTGTGTAGCTGTAGAGGAGTCTCCAGAGCATCCCAGCCAGGTTGCTGACACAAGGGCTGAGCTGCTCGCTTGATGCGGAGCTCACGCTGTGTATCACCAGACCTGTCAGCAGCCTGCAGGAGCATTTTGTGCATAATGAAGGGAGGTGGCAGACTGTCAGAGTTTTATCTGTGCTTTACTGACTCCTCAGCGAGCTTCCAGAGAGGGTCTGCAGCATCTCCTGGGCTGGCGGCCATGCCAGAGAGCTGGAAGTCTGGAGTGTGGTTCTTGGCATTGCTGCTGGATGCAGTGTCTCCTCAGTCTCTGTTTCTGGAGCTGGGATGTTTGGTGTTGCTGCAGGCAGTTCGCAGGTTATGTCTCTGGGAGGATGCTAAACACATCTCTGGCCTTCGAGTGACCACTTTGTTTAATTACCAATGTGGTTTAAGCTTGAGTCAGTTAGTTGTGTCTCAAGGTTAAGCCCAGACCTGCTCCAAAGGTTGACATCTCCCAAGAACCATCGTCAGTAATCAGAGCTCAGGTAATCACAGAGTCACAGAATAGGCTGAGTTTGAAGGGACCCCCAAGGATTGTGAAGTCCAACCCTTAGCCCTGCACAGGACCATCCTGAAAAGTCACACCCGGTGCCTGAGAGGATCATCCAAACCCTGCTTGAACTCTGTCAGGCCTTGTGCTGTGCCCACTGCCCTGGGGAGGTTGTTCAGTGCCCCCCACCCTGCTTTGGTAGCAAAGGAGTACATAAGCATAAAACCAAGCTATGCCCTGTCACTCAGCGGCACTAAAAGTGACTGTGGCTCATTTTATATGCCATTTGAGATGTAACAGAGGAGCAAGATTTGCAGTTTGATTTAGGGCTTGGCAGCATGGTGATGCTCCCCCCACCCATCATCTGCCCTCCAACAGCAAAACCAGCAGCACCCCCTCCAATGAGATTTACGAGGCAGGAGGGCTGACAACGTGGCTCTCAGTCCTGCAAGGCACAAACACGGCCCTAACCCTGATTCCTTTCACCACGGAGGGTCCTTAATGGTGATAAATTCCGTGTGGCATCCAGAGAGTGTCAGGATAGACTCCCCCAGTCTGGGGCAATTTGGTGTGTGAGACGCACGTCTGGGGCCACCTGGCGAGGAGGGACAGGGCTCGTGTGACAGATGCACACACAGATGCCCCGTCACGGCACAGACGTGCCCCTGGGCAAGGGGCAGGGGGGCAGGAGAGGGGGTGCAGACCCCCAGCTGTTGCTTTTCTCCCCCCATCCCTGCCTATATGCCGCCCTGTATTTTGCAGGATTTTCACTTTGGCTGCAATTTAGCGGCCCCGAGCGAAGGGGGAGCGATTCCTGCTGCGGGTTGGAGCCTGTTCGGTGTGTTCCCATCTTCTGGTTGGGTTTTGCCCTTAGAGGGATTCAGGTGACCTGAACTATGGTGTGCCCTGGTGTGCAGCACATGGTGACAACTGGGGGATGCTGGTGTAGGTACATCTTCAGAGCAGCAGCTTCAGTCCTCGGGATGTCACGGAAACAAAAGGATTAAGACGGTGTGAAATAAATGCCATTAATTTCCTCTTAAATGGAGATTTCTTTTGCTGCCTGAGCCCTCCCACAGCACTTTCTCTGCAGAGGGGGCTCACATGCACAAGCTTCTGTGCCCACACACACTGCTCCCTCCTGGGGCTGCTGTGACCTGCTAATACCGCCTTGGAGGTGTTAAACTGCATCTGCACAAGGTGCTAAAAGGTGTTTCATCCTGTTAACTGTGCAGAATAAAAGTAAACACCCAAACAAAAAGCACTTATTTCTCCTGTCCTGCCAAGGTTTGTGTGGCTGGGCCATCTCCCTTGCTGCCCTTGATGCTTTTAAGTTTTGTCATGATGGAAAACATTGGAGCAGTTTAACAACTATAAACTTATAGAGAATATGTAGTCGTAACATTTATAATTCCCCAGCTGTAGCTGCCTTTGGGTTTAATTGTCATTTCAGTCAATGCTGTCTCATCTGGGAGCTTACCAGGGCATTTATTTACCAGGGTTGGACTTGATGATCTCGGAGGTCTTTTCCAACGCAATCCATTCTATGATTCTATATCTGGTCAGTTGGTGTGGCTCATCCTCATGAGATCTGTACATCTTGGCTCACTCCATCTGACCCCTGTCTGGGCCTCACTAGCAGTGGAAAAAATTTCCTTAATGTAGAACTTTTGTGCTGGAGGGGTGGTTGAACACTGGAACAGGTTGTCCAGAATGTTTGTGGATTCTCCATGGTTTGAGATATTTGGGACTTGCATGTGGTATTAAGCACCTTTGGATGTATTTTTGGCTGGTTTTGTGTGAGTGTTTGGTGGACAGGCTGAAGTGGACACGGTCTGTGCTTTACCTCTGTGGGTAGTTCTGCCTTGGGTTTCACTGAGCAAAGATGCCCCACTTGGAAAACTGCATCTGGGTCTGGGGCCTCCAGCACAAGAAAGTGTTGGACCTGCTGGAGAAAGTCCAGGGAATAGTCCAGAAGATGCTCCAAGGGCTGGAGCCCCTCTGCTGTGGAGACAGGCTGGGAGAGCTGCCGTTATTCAGCCTGGAGAACAGAAGGCTCCAGGGAGACCTTAAAGCCCCTTCCTGTGCCTAAAGGGAGCTTATAAAAATGATGGAGAGGGATTTTTTACTGAGGCAGATAGTGATAGAATAAGGGGGAAGGGATTTTAAACTAAAAGGGCATATTTAGATTAGAAGTTAGGATAAAATTCTTTATTGTGGGGGTGGTGAGACCCTGGCACAGGTTGCCCAGAGAAGCTGTGGCTGCCCAATCCCTGGAAGTGTCCAAGGCCAGGTTGGACAGGGCTTGGAACAACCTGGTCCACTGGAAGGTGTCCCTGTCCATGGCAGGGGCAACAAGATGATCTTTTAAGATTTTTTCCAACTCAAACCAGCTGCACAGGAAAAGGAAGATGTCACTTATGTACCACAACACAACCTCTTCTCCCCTCCAACAAAACAAAAAGAAAACCCCAAACCAGCAGCCAACAAATAAATCAGTGTCGCATTTTGGTGGTGCCCGAGGGCGACAACTTGTACAATGCGCAATGTCCTCTGCACAGGAAGAGGATGCTCAGAAATTCTCTGCTTGAGAGGCACTTCCCCTCCCACAGGATCCTCAAAAGCACCCCCAGAAGTTGTGGGAGGGTGAGGAGGAGGAGGAAGAGGCAATTGCTTTCTAGGCAAGATGTGCCAGTGGATGCTGTTTAGCAGAGGTGTCTGGCGCCTGAGAGCGATGTCTGCGAGCGAAGGGAGTTGGTGAAGCTGCTGTCACACGCTGCAGATGAGGCACTGCACTTGGAGCAATGCACATCTCACCCAAACTTGGGCATTTCTGCCCCAAATACTCAGGGCTGTTAAAGCAGAGCTGCTGCCGCGGTCTCACCTCATTGTGGATTCCTGGGGAGTGCGGGATTGGAAGGGGGAGCAGGTGCACACTTGGGAGGAGGTGGGACCAGCCATTATCAGCCTGAACATTAATTGTCGAATTAACATCACACTGTGTAACACAAGTAAATAAGAGTCAGCAGTTTGGGTTTCTTGCAGAAACCTTCATTGCAAGGGCTTTGTGCCTGCTCTGATCTCTCTTCCACCTCACGTTGCAAGGCCTGGCAGGGGGGGCTGGTGGTGTCTAAAAGAGCATGGATGGCTTTTCCCTCTCTTGCATTGCAAAGGAGAATGAACACGCAGAGCTGGCCCGGACATAATTTCTGCAAAAGTGCTTATATTAACACAGTGTATTATCCCGGCCCCAGATGAGGTGTGGGTGGCTCTCCATCCTTTTGGCAATTTCCGTGGGTTTTCTGCTGGTCAAAGTTAGCAGAAGCTGTTAAAAATCTGCTGTGCATTCCACACTTAAGAGGCAGCTGCCTTTCAGGAGTAAAGTGATACTCAGAGCCGAACCCCCCTTTTCTCCAGGCATCTTCATCTGTGAAGCACTGCAGGTCCTTTGGGATGATTATAAGGTATTTATAGTTGAGGAGATGGATGACTTAGTCCTAAGCGTATGAGTGATATCGCAGCGATGGCAGCCTTAAACACAGACAGCTAGAGGTCACATTTGATTACATAAAAACTGGATTTCAGCCGAAGCAGCTGGAGGAGATGTTCCTCCCTCCTTGAGAAGTGACAAGTGCAAAAAAACCCAGGCTTCCTGGCTTGGGTTCCTGAGGAAGCCAAGAGCAGAGTGCATTCTGACGTGGGGTAGGGTGCCAGTGGCTCTGTTATCCTTGGCAGCTGGAAAGCAACTTGTTAGTGGTGGCAGCACAGCCCAGCTGGCAGAGTTGAGAGGGCACAGCAAGTGGAGTGTCCCCAGCATTCGTCTTCCTGTCCCCTTCCAGTGAGAACATTAGGATGTGTGTCTCATTCTGCGCTGTTAATTTGTGGCTGTATAAATCCCTGCTGCTATTACATGGTGAGGTGGTGCAGAACAAAGCTGCTTATTAACACTTGGAGGAGCAATGGTGCTCATGGGGCAGCTCCTAGTGCTGCATGTGGGAAGGGACTCAGCTTCTGCCACTGCTAACTGGGCAAGGGATTGGCCATTTCCTCCAGAAGGAGGTTGGCACTTTTCCCTCCATGCCCCAGAATGAAAATTACATTGGGCAGGTCTTCTGAACTTTTTGGCATCTTCTCTATGGTCAACCCTTCTCACAAACTGCCAAAAGGGACTTGAACAAGTTGGGGAAGACCAGCTTGCGTCCTTCTCCATGTTGGGGAGGGGCAAGCATGAAACAGGAGAAGGGACAAGAAGGTGGGAAGTGGGAAGAGAGACCCAGAGCTGAAAGACCAGAAAGCTCTGCTGTCTTGGGAGCAAGGCACCTACTTGTGGGGAGAACAAAGCAGGAACAAAGGTGGGACTGGCTCTGAGCTATTGAGCTTTGCCAGCTTTATTCCCTTGTTGCACAGACCACACAGAGCTGAGCAGTTGCACCACAGGTCTTTCAGTTTGATGCTGCTCAGATGGACAGTTGACAAATAAGTGAGTAACCAAGCCGAGAAGAAGCCAGGACTGGATCTGGGAGGGTCATGAGACCTTGAGCCACATCATTTGCAGTTGCTGTGGTCCTCTGGCTCTGCCACATCATCTAAACCAAAGAGGCTGAGGCTGCGTCCAGGTGGAGACAAGGGTTGGAGGTGCTTCCAGTCAGGAGGGCAAAGTCAGGTGTGATGTTCTCTTGCGTATCACCTTGTTCCTTTCCTAGGCAGAGTTTTCCTCATTCTCAGCCCCCAAGTCCTGTAGCTGCAGCCACATCTCAGCCTCTCTCTGACTGCAACCCTCCATCCTGCTGCAATGCTGCTGGCAGTGTGCTACTCAGCCAGGCTGGGTTTTTCAGGGCAGCACAACAGAGCTGTCTTTCCAGACCCTTTCCAGGTGTGCCTCGGTGTCTGTGAGTAAGCCTGAGGTAAAAAAGGGAGGGCTGTAAGTCCTGCTCTCATGCCAGAGCTGAACAATGATGAAGAAGAGAGGTCAGACCTTCCCTGCTGTGGGGTTGTGGGGAAGGAGGAAACACATCAGCAGCAGCTCTTTTATTTCTTAGTGCCCTCCAGCCTGAGGGACAATGGCAGGCATGAAATTCCCTGTCACTCCTGACAGCCTGATGGACAGAGTAGCCCCTTGCCCCTTCCTGAGGGTGTGGGGAGGCCAAGCAGAATGGAAACAAGTCATACCCAGAGGGGAGAAACAGCTTTTTGTGTCTGAGGTCCCTTCTGCAGCCGCTGCTGGGTTTATCTTACAAAGTTATTTCAGTGGTGTTTGACACAACCTCAGTTCTTGAGGTTACAAAGTTCAGTGGATGTGATAAGGGACACAGAGCACAGCTACTCCCAGGTTCATCAGCACCTTTCCAATAACCACCACTGGTCTGTGAAGGCTGTGCCTCTCTTTCTATACCATCAGCAAACCCCAGTTCCTGTCAGGAGCACAACCAAAGTCCCTGAGACTTGGGAGAAACAAATGGAAGCCACTTAGAATGAGACCACATGTGGTATGGTGGTCACATGCTGCACATCTATGCAAATCTTACTGCCATTTGTAATATTACTTGATACTGTGAATCATGAGGTATTAATTATAGTGATGAGCAACCTAAGGGTCACCATCTGTACAATTTTCCATCCCTCCAGCAGTGCTGTTTGACCCATCAGAGACAGGGAGACGTGTAGATACTGTAGTCAGGGTGCAGTACACCTATTTCCAAGCTATTGATGAGTTTAAAGTTTTATCATAGAGCTGGTCCTCCACACCACATGTGGAAAAGTACGTATCATGTGTCCTGATGGAGGCCCAGGTGGTCCTGAGATAATTGCCTCCAACTTTATGTATTAAATCAGAGTGAACTCAGGACCCATGGCATGTACAAGCTGACAGTCTCCAACCTGACCACTCGACACTGGGCATCTGCATCCCACTTGGAAAAGAGTGATTTGTTCAAAGGTGCTGAGGGTTGTCAGCTTGGAGATGTTGATGTCAAATAAAGGAGTGGTCCCAGAGTTGGAGTCCCATGTTCACTGGTTACCAGAGAGGCATCAATGACCCAAGGTAAGACTCAAGAAATTAAATTCTTTGGGGTGTATTTTGACTTCCAGTTGTGCTGGACAACCAGTGGTGTTTCTGGCAAAACCTCTGGCTGATGTTTACATTTGGTTCCTGTGGACCTGGTAGCCAAGTCAAACTCCTAGCTCTCAATAACTTACTGCTGACTCTTGAGCTCAGTGTTTTTTCTGCTTTGAGAAATTATTCCCAACATCAAACTTTCTCAAAATGATCCTGCCCAGATGCTCTGACTCCCCCTGTTAAGCAGCAGGAGAGTTCAGGCTGTGCTTCAGCATAATTATGCACAAGGTACAGTGTCAAAACAAAGGTGGAAGATCCTAAAACCTGCCATGCATGGGTGTGCTGTACTGTTCCTATCCGTGTCCTTGAGACATTTCAGTACCTTCCAGAAAAAGAAGTATCAGGTGCCAAATGCTGGCTGCAGTTCCCTCCTCTCCCAGGTGCTCTTTCTCATGAGATTCAGGCTGCTAATCTGGCTGGGGAGAGAATAGGGGTTATTCAAGGCTTCTTGCTGTGGGATATTGGGGTGATGTTGGGTCAGGCTGTGGCACTGGAGCCTCAGGACAAAGCCTCATGGGGTCAGCACCAACATTTTTGTGTAGGAAGACCACAGGATCTCACACCTGTGCCTTGGAAAGAACACTGAAAAAGAGGATGCAAGGTCCTTGCAGTCTGCCCAGGAGCACTGCAGGTCCCTCCTGTCTCAGACCCCCAAAGTCTGTCTGTATGTGCAGTTCAGGCATCTCTGCTTCTGCAGGTGAGCCACTGTGTCCTGTAAACACTGGCTCCAAGATCATTTGGAGTGTGAAGTAAAGTGACAACCGCAGATCTTCGTGTTGTTTTCACATCAGCTCTTCCCTCTTTTGCCTTCCTTCCTATCTTATTGTTGCTTTTATTATAAATAGGACCTACTGAGTAGTGAGGTACAGTCATAAGGTGGTTATACAGCAACTGCCCCATGGCTCCCCTAAAGCCTGGGGTATCACATCTGCCAGTTGGTACCATCTCCCTGGGGTGAATTTAGTGCTCCTTCCAGCCTATCTTCTTCCCTGCCGTCACTCAAGAGGAGAATCTTAGGAAGAGGCATGGACAGCAGCCCAAACATTTTCCAGACCAGTCTGACAGTGACAAAGACTCTGAGCAGAGCTGTTTTTCTGGAGAATGCCCCAGGGGGAAGGCATTTGGCTCTCTGTCATGCTCCCATGGTCCAAGGCAGCGTCAGGACTCGGTATGTCTGGGAGCCACCAGCAAAAAAGGCTGATGCAACTTGTGGCACCACGTTGTGCTCAAAGCACTTCAGCCTAAGCCTAAATTTCCAGCACTGAGGCAGCCAGGGCTGTGTCCCATGAGCACAGATTCCCTGGGTGGATCCATCTCCCCCCTCTGCTGATGGGGCCAGTACAAGCCATGGAGCAGCTGAGCCAGCAGCTCCTTCCAGGAATGTCCTTCCTTGGGGCTTGCAGTTCTCCAGGCTCAGGCTACAACTGTACAGAGCAAGCAGCCAGGCAAGGTGCTTTTCAGGCTACTTATATCTTACTGATTGGTGTACTGTCACCATCTGAGGCTTTTTGGATGCTGAAAGCATCCCAAACTGGCACTCACTGGGATGCTACATGTAGGTTTAAGTTATTCATCATCCAGGTGAACTATCTGAGACCACCACGTGCCAGCAGATAACTGCACCAAAGAGAGACCCATCTCAGTCCAGCCTATTCTCCTAATCCCTCAGTAAGATACACCTGAGTCTTTGGAGGGGGTTTTGGATCCTGCAGCAGGGATCATCCTCAGGGATCAGAGAGGGGACAGTCACTGTGCTCCGTCCCCTGTGCAGGGTGGGGTGCCTCCCTGCTCCCAGGGTTTCCAGCAGCCTGTTCTTCTGCTCTGATGTCAGGGAGGCAGCTCTGCCAGCGAAATCACAAAGGTGACCACAAGTGGGACTTAAAATAGCTCTTCATGCAAGGGAAAAGGAGGGGAGGGTGGTGGGGAAAGGACTCTTCCTGCCACACTGACAACTTTCCCAGGGAGCCTGAACTCTGCCTGTCAGTGCTCTGTCTCTTCCCCAGCTGAAAATCCCAGAGGGCAAGAGGGATGTGGTGCCCCTTGGGTTATGCAAACCTTCCAGTCAGGTGGGAAAAGGGAACAAAAATCAAAGTGGCCTCTTTGGGGGAGAAATGGGGCCAGCCTCTTCCTGGTTGGTGGCTGGGTTCACTCTGGAGCAAAGTCCCCTTTCCCACATTCCCACTCCTCCTGTGGCATCCTGAGGTGGCAAAGGCACTGACTCCACAGTGCTTGGCTGGCTCAGCCACGTTCCTGCAGATGCCAAGGTAGGGCTGTGTGAGGTGGCTGTTCAAGCAGGGAAAGTGGCCACCACACAGAGGGCTCTGTGGCTGGGGAGTGGTGAGACTTTGTGCTTCCATGGAATTATGTGGAGGAAGAATGGGCTTTCTTGGGAGAGTCTGGGCAGAGGTCATGGTTGTGCAAGTAACACCTCACCCAATGGAGCTGGAGGTAGGGATGGAAGCCTTGCTCTGCCCCAAAGGATGTCACTAATCACCTGCAAATCAGAGTGGATCACAGCTGGTTTCCTAGCAGGGTGCACCACTTCTCCAGGGAGCTCAGTGGGGCAATTGTCACAGCAGAGCTCTCCCACCCTGTCATCCCTACCAGGGTGCTCCAAATCCAATCTATTTTCCCCTTCCACAGCAAACATCAGGTGTGATGGAAAGCTGTGGATTGAGGTTGAGTTGGTTGGCTGGATTCCTCTTTCAGTTGTCAGGTGGTTCATCCTGTTCAGAAATAGCAGCATGGAGCTGATGGGACAGAACACCTTCAGGAGCTGCCTGTCTCAATCAAGGGAACCTGGGGAAGGCACTTTGTTAATGCTAATTTTGGGATGTGAGAAGGTAAATGCCAACACATCTCCCTTATGTCTGAGCTCAGGAGACATCCTTTGGAGGGTGGCCAGCCTGGGGCCCCTCCGGAGGCACCACAGCTGTGGTAGCAGGAGCAGATTATGGCTCATCCCTGTCCCACTAACTGCAAGATTTTTGGGGAACAGCCAGCAGATAAATGGCCTTGCAGCTCCCTGGCTCTGCCTCCTGCCCTCTGCAGGGTGACAAAACCAGAGCTGATATTCCACCCTTCCTCCAACCGATATTTTTTTTATCTTTGCTTTTGCCAAGTTGCAACCTGTGTCTTGTAGGTGTGCTGATCCTTGTCTTACACTCATAAATATTCAGTGTCTGCTGTAGGAGTCTTTGGGCTGAAGTGTGTCACATAGCAAGAATCCTGACTCTGCGGTGCACGGAGCGTTACAGGAGCTTCCCTGACCTGCCTTCCCAGGGGGAAGACGCTCCAATCCTCCACATTTGTGTCCTTAAAATTGAACACTTCAGCCAGACAAATCTTTGATAGATCAAGGCTGAGGTGGTTTGTATTTGGTGGCTGTGGGGCTGGGCAAGCTTTGAAAATGACTTCTGGTACAGAGAAATGATGAAAGGCCTTGTCTTTGTGTGCTCTGAGAAATGGCATCTACCCTCTACATGACAGCAATAATGCACCTTCTCCTTCTCTATCCCACCACTGTCCCAAAGCCAAAGATACCCTCAATCCACACCACCTGGCTCACATCTCTTGTGCTCCCAGCCATGCCAAACTTGCCCTGGCTCTGCTCTCCTGTTCCACAGCCTTGCTGCTGCTGGATGCTCCTCCTTGGCAGGGAGGTTGAACACATGACTGCACATGACTCATTGCAGTGGGACATGTGTGCAAGCTGAACTCAGACATGCTGTTCCACTCTTGTGCCTATTTGGGGCCTAAATTTGGGGATTCCGTGTGCATCTGTTACAACTCTACAACTCTAAATTCATGCAATGCTGTAGCCAACTTTCTGCTTTGGATTGAATGTACCACAGGTTAAATAAGATCACTGCTCTCCTCCATCCCATGACCCAGCCTGGGATTTGGACATATCACAGGACCACAGAAAGGCTTGGGTTGGGAGGGATCCTGAAGACCACCTTGTTCCAACCCCACTGCCATGGGCAGGGACACCTTCAACTAGATTGGGTTGCTCCAAGCCCAATCCAATCTGGCCTTAAACACTTAACAAACACACTTAAAGCAGCATAATTAGCTCAGCTGGTTAAAACTTGGTTCTAATAATGCCAAGGTCATGGGTTCAATCCCCTGTATGGGCCATTGACTTAAGAGTTGGACTCGATGATCCTTGTGGGTCCCTTCCAACTCTGAATAGTCTGGGATTCTGTGATTCTGAACTAACATCCTATGCACAAAAAATATATGAAATGCAGACATGGTTTATACTTATATAATTATCAGGCTGCCTCATCCCAACTATTCAGCCTTCTCAATGTCTAGTTTAGGAACTATCTTGCCTGAATCAAATCAAATCCTCCCTCAACTTTCCTATAAAATAGCAGACTTTGGGGAAAGAGCTTTTATAATATGTGTCTGTATGTGTGTGTGCCCAGAACTCTCCCTAGGAGGGTGGCAGGTATTACTACAAGTGCCTCTTGGCTCTTGTTCCACCTCTGGGTAGCTACAGCCTCTTGCAATTTATCCTGAATTAAGTATCCCTGCCCCTGTGCTCTCCTTCACTCTCCACTTGCCTGTCAGAGGAATGCACTGGCCTCAGGCTGCAATTTAACTGCAGCTCATGCTGTATGTGCAGACACATACCCAGGACTGGGAAATACAGCTTTGGTTTTGATTCTCTGCATGACCCTGGGCACCTGCTTGCAAGGGTGTGTCCTCCAGCTCCATGTTGGAGCAAGGGATGGGGATGACTCCTTGGCATCCAGCTCTGCATGGCATGTGTGACATAGATGAGGGCAGAGCTGGTCCTGCAAAGGCAGGTTATGGGGATGAGATACCTTCTGGGGGGTGTTTCATGGGGCATAATGGATTCAGCATTCAGAGGAACTGTTTCGGAATCATATAATCATTGAATGGTCTGGGTTGGAAAGGACCTTAAAGATGATCTAGTTCCAACACCCCTGCCATGGGCAGAGATGCCACACACCAGACCAGGTTGCTCAGGGCCCCATCCATCCAGGCCTTGAACACTTCCAGGGATATTCTGCTCCTGGTGCTGCTGCAGTCTGACATGGCTCGGTCTGGGAAAGAGGCTATTAAATGCTTTAAGCATCCCTTGCAAAGTGCCATGTGCCCTCAGGAACTGCATCCATGCTCATGTTGTCAGTGCTCAAGGTTACTGATCTAATCGTCTCCATTTCTCAGTCAGGATTGCCAATGTCCAAGGAAGATTGGTCCTAATTTCCTGTCATGTCCTCATTACTTTTTGCCTTGTCCATGCCAGGAGCATGTGGAACAGCAGTTCTACTGCCAGCCAGCAGAAGCAAACTAATTCTCACTGCCTTAATTACAAATCCCAGGAATTACAAGACTCAGGAATGGCCATAGGGGTTAAACAAAGTCCCTCATCTATTCCTGCCTCCAGGAACTGCCTTCAGCAAGTGTGGAGAGACTGTAGAAACAGAGGAAGCTGTTGGAATCAATGATCCCTGTGGGTCCCTTCCAGCTCAGGATATTCTATGTTTCTAGGGACTTTTTGCAAGGGCATGAAGTGATAGGGCAAAGGGAAATGGCTTTAAGCTGAAAGAGGGTGGGTTTAGATTGGATATTAGGACGAATTATTGTCTGTGAGGGTGGAACAAGCTGCCCAGAGAAGCTGTGGCTGCCCCATCCCTGGAAGTGTTCAAGGCCAGGTTGGATGGGGTTTGGAGCAACCTGGGAGAGTGGAAGGTGTCCCTGTCCTTGGCAGGGGGGTGGAAATGGATGGACTTAAAGTCCCCTTCCCACCCAAACCATTCTGTTACCCTGTCATTCTGTACTCACATAATTCATCCAGCTCAGGAATTTTTGCCTTCCTGAGCCAGTGAAACCAGCTGATACTCCAGCATGTCCTGGGTGTATTTGTTTGCACTTACTGGAATAATTTATTTTGTATGTGATGCCTTTGTGTTGCAGAAAGAGGGTGCATGTCAACTGAGTCTCATAATGTACTAAAAACCTTAATTTTGTACATGCTCAGGTGTTTTCTGTTGCCCTTGAACTGCCTAAAAGGAAATATCCATGAGGAGAATAACTATCAAAGATAACCAGTGCAAATGATGAAGGAATGATGTATTGCAGGACAGATCTGTTCAGGGGGGGCTGCAAGCAGGTACAAGCTTGGCCATTCAGCAGCAAGTGTATCACCAGAAGAAAAGCTTATTCATTGCTTTTTACTGGACAAATTAATCATGCTCCTTATATACCACCTATCCCTCATGCCCACCTGAGGACTTTTCCCAGGCTTTGTGCTTCAAACCCCATTTTCCTTGTGTTGCTCCTTGGTCCTTCCATCTCCAGAAGGTGCTGAGATTCCTTCAGATGGGCAAAGAAACTGCTGCCAGAATGTAAAAATTTGCTCCCTTATCCCAAAAGAGGGAAAACCAGGAAGATTCTCAGAGGAATTGGGACACATTTTGATTTCTTCTTACACTGGGGTCCCCCTTGGGTTGCCATTGAACTATTGGGTGATGAGAAGGTATGAGGAACAGACTGTGTTCTCCAGAACCTTGCAGGGCTCATGGCCAGTGCCAGGAAAGGTGGGATTTAGTGGAAGGTGTCCCTGCCCATAGGAGGGAGCTTGGAATTAGATGTGGAACTAAAGGATCTTTGAGGTCCCTTCCAACCCAAGCCTTCCTATGATCCTGTGACATGCTCTGACAAGGACTTGTTGCACATGTGACCTCCATGGCATGATTTGGAGTGTGTTCTTTATTTGTCTGAGGTGTTGGAGCTCAGTCCTCCTCCCTCTGGGATGGGAGTTTGGGATACACTTGTCTTTCTTTCTGCTTTTCTGGTTATCCAGAGAGGACAGCCTGAGCAGGTCTGCTCATTCCTGATGTGTACCATCTTTGCCTGCAGCATTTAAAATGGTTGGTGATCATCACCCCTTCCACACCCACCCAGCCCCCTTTGGCAAGAGATTTGTTCTGGCTGCTTTATCATATCTAAATCTCCTTGATTGACTCCATTTTACATTTGAACAAGAAACAAACACTTTATAATAACTACAGAGATTAAGCTCTTATGAGCCCTCAGACCATTAGCCTGAAGGAAATGCAACAATAAATTAAACGTATTAATGAAGTTGTACGACAAGCTCTGAATTTGTCAGGTAAATTGTACAGTTATTAACAACAAACCCAACCCAACGTGATCCATCAGCAGGGAGGTTTGGGAGGTGCAGGTTGGGGGTAGATACCAGCAATCCTTCTCCATCCTTGTGTCACTGTGGAGGTATGGTGAGGTTCTTGTAATCTAACCAGAGTGGTCATCCTCAGATCCAGCATTTGTAGTGAAATTTCACCTGAATAGCTTCACCTTGTCTTCAGCCTGACCTAGGAGGGCTTCTTTGTGGCTGCCATGTGTTTTTGAGAGATCAGGAGATGTTGAACTGTTTCCAGAGTGTTGTTACACAGTCCCTGTAGAAGTCTGTGGTGGAAGGGCAGGCATCTCAAAAAGATTGTTTTTGCAGGTGGTGTTACCTTTTCCATGGACTGTGCTGTCCTTCCTGGGAGAAGAACCTGGTGGTGTTATTTGTGTTGAACTCTAGGGATGGGTCTCCATTGTCTCACATCCTCCACCTGATTCATATCCCCTGTCAAGTACAAGGATCCTTTGGTGTGTTGGTGCTGTTTAATCATGCCAAGTAGGAGGCAGATGGAAAGGACTGAAGCAGAAACCTGTGACAACACACATTTTGCCCCCCAAAAATCTTGCCACATTATGCCTCNCAGCAATAGGACAAGGGGGCACGGGGGGCTCAAGCTCTGCCAGGGGAAATTGAAGTTGGAGATGAGAAAAAACTTCTTTGCAGAGAGAGTGCTGAGGCATTGGAATGGGCTGCCCAGAGAGGGGGTGGATTCCCCATCCCTGGAGGTTTTTAAGGTGAGCTTGGCCGTGGCACTGAGTGCCATGATCTGGTAAAGGGACTGGAGTTGGCCCAAGGGTTGGACTTGATGATCTCGGAGGTCTTTTCCAACCCAATCCATTCTAGGATTTCCCCTCCCTCCCCCCAGAAAAGCATAACCGTCACATCCCTTGGTGTTTGAGGAGAAAAGCAATTAGAAAGTGGTTCATTTTCCTGCAACACTAAGAACAACAGGGTGTTCACCTGGAGCAGCAGGATACAGCACATGGGGAAATGTGCTCCCTAGAGCTGTGGCTCCCTGGAAGTGCAGGTGGCTGCTAATTTGAACAGTATCCACTCTTTATGTGCAGCCAGCAGGGGTGAGGAACAGGGATTTGTCATTTCTAGGAGGTGGCTTTGGGTCCCTGCCAGCTCAGCAGGGTTGGGAAGCTCCTCTCATCCAAAGCAGCAGCTGCAGAGCCAGTCCCAGCCAGAACCTCCCCTGTGCATGGGGGTGCTCACTATAAACAGTGGATAATAGGGCTGGGAGAAACGTGAGAGCTTGCCTAGCTCATCCCACTGAGGGCAGGATGTGTATCCCACCTGACAGAAGCTCCTTCAGTCTGTTCATTAAACTTTCAGGCTCCCCAAGCTGGCTGCTCCTCAGCTCCTTGTGAGCAGAAAGTTTCTCTGGTGTCCAAAGCCAGACTCCCCACTGTTATCCACAGACTTTCCACACCAGACAGGCAGAAAGATTTATTTTCTTCATTTTTCTCCTCCACATTTGAAGCTGATTACTTTGCTAATACTCTGCTGATTATTCCTCTAAACAGCCCCAGTCCCTCCTGCATTGCCATGGAGGTTGTCCCGGGTTCCCCATGAGTGTGGAGTCCTGGAGTGCCCCACTTGTGGCCTCAGCAGCACCATCAGGGCAGCTGGGCTGTGCCATGTGCTGACGAGCCCACTGTGCCCACAGTCCTTGGCAGCAGGGGTCTGTGTGTGCTGCAGCAGCCCAGCACTGTTGATTTAAGCACATGGGGCACATCATCTACCTCCCTTTGCCTCAGTCCTGCAGTGCAACCAAATCTGTGTTCCCCTGGTGTGACTCTGTGCACTCAGTTATTGTATTTGCCCTCCCCAAGTTCAATCCTTTTGATTCTTTTTTTCCCTGCAGCTCATCCAGCTCATTTTTGTGTTCCAGGCTCTCCAGGCTGCTCACAGCCTTTCCTGATTTAACAAGCTTCTTCCTTTATCCTGGTCATTTGGGGAGACATCAGCCAGCCAAAGGCCTTGCACAAGTCTTTTCCCAGCTCCCTGAAAAAGTTAGGCTGCCTTAGGTTCCTCTGGACTAACTCCAGACCCAGTGCTCTGACAATTAGGGATTGAATTCCCAGAGGTAGCAGATGGATGATATCTCTTGGAGATTGCTCACCTACATATGCTTTCTGCTGCATCCCTTTATGGGAAGGACTCCTTCTCTCACCACCTGCATCCTGTGGCATCCTGGACTCTGCATTCCCATGAGCAGGATGTGCCAGGCAGTGGATGAGCACTGGAAAGGATGACTTTGAGGCAGGCAAGTGAATCTGGGTCAGGGAATCCTCCTATCTGCTTGATCCTGGAAACAATGGAGAGTTTTCCTCAGCAAGGTGCCAAACACCCTTTGAAGTGTCAATCACATCATTTGGCATCGATTTTTCTTTCAGGAGCTCCCTGTTGCTCCCCTCCCAAGAGCCAGGCTTTCCTCTGATGGGCAGTCTTGTGTGGGAATTTTGAGGCTGTGCATTCCAAAACTTCACCAATGTGTCTTGGGTTTGGGTTCCTGCAAATGGGATGATCCCTGCTGCCCATACAAATGTGATATGCCACATGTTGCTGGTACACTGGCTGTGAACTGGGAATTGCACCAGCACATGGTCCTGGGGTTTTTCTTGGCAGGGAATGGAATTTAGAAGAGGATTTTGCCATGGATGCTGTGGGATAGACAGAGCAAAGTTTTCACATGGCACGACAGTGGGATTTTTCCTCATGTCCTTGGATGATATTAAACTGACAGAGAGTATGTTTAGATGAGATATTAGGAAGAAATTCTTCCCTGTGAGGGTGGGCAGGCCCTGGCACAGGTTTCCCAGAGAAGCTGTGGACACCCCATCCCTGGAAGTGTTCAAGGCCAGATTAGGTGGGATTTTGAGCAACCTGGGCTAGTGGAAGGTGTCCCTGCCCCATGGCAGGGGGTGGAACTGGATGATCCTTAAGTTCCCTTCCAACCCAAACCACTCCATGATTTTGGTTCCATTTTTTTTCTCTTTTGTGTCCAAGGTTTTGCCGGACTTCCCAGGAAGCTCCCAGCTCACCACCCTCCCCAAGACATATTTAAATCACTTTTTACATCTTGTAGCAGGCATTTTACTTTTACATGAAGTGCTGGATGTCTCTGCATTTACATCATGATGGGTTTTTTTCCCTGGGACTGACAGCTGGGAAGTGCTAGGTGGCTTCAGCTTTATAATTACCTCTGCCTGTCTTGCCTGTGTGTTCATGCTCACACACACGTGCAGTTGTGTGCCAAGCTGAAGAGGAAGCAGTGAATGCAAGG
This sequence comes from Sakesphorus luctuosus, assembly GCA_013396695.1. Taxonomy (NCBI): domain Eukaryota; kingdom Metazoa; phylum Chordata; class Aves; order Passeriformes; family Thamnophilidae; genus Sakesphorus; species Sakesphorus luctuosus. The sequence goes on along the minus strand of VWZD01000821.1, from coordinate 147,828 downwards.
AACAGCTGGATCCAGTATGTGACACGTCAGGAGGAATTGGTTTTTTCTTTAAACATCTTCTTATCTACATCTCAGTAGATGCAGAGTCTCTCACAAGAAGGAATAACCCTGGAAATCCTCAGCCTATTTGGGGAAAAGGGAGGTTTGCTAAATATTGGCTCTGCCTCTATGAACTTGCCTTCTGCCTGGGGATCTTGTATCACATCAGAGCTCCCCAGGGATTGGGCTCTTGGGACTCTTAGGAGGAGGATGCCTTCAGGTTAAACTTCATGGCAGGCAAGGCAGAACAGCACTGGAGGTGGCTGGGAATTAGGATTGTAGCAGGAATGTTCTGTTCTGCAATCCTGTGCTTCCCACTGTCCCTTACACCACTGTAATCCCTTTCACTCTCTGCTCTATCCCAGCTGAATTTCCTAGTTTTGAACCAAAAATATCCAAGGAGTCTTCTGTCAAGAAGACTTTAATCTTCCATCTTCAGGCATGTGTCCAGCATAGATTTGTCTGCTGGCCAGAGAGATTTGATCCCTGTGGCTGTCTGGCCAGGCACAGGCCAGGCAGAAAAGGGGTGGGATTTTGGGAATGAGGGTTTTCACCTCCAACCTGATATCCCAGGAAAGAGCTGTCGCAGAGCGAGGTTTGGAGAGGCCTCATCTCACAGTCTGTTTCCTTTTCCTTTTAATGTGTTTGCTCTCTAATGTGTGTTGACACAGTAAATACACATGTTTGTACAAACATCCCAGCTGAGGGTTGCTCTGGAAGCCCCTTGCAGGGGATGGGAAATGTGGATGGCAGATGTTGGGAGCCGACCCGGTGCCTGGCACGCGCCGCTGTGCCAGTGGGGTTGGAAATGGGTCCCCATCAGGAGGAACCTGATGAGGCAGAGGATGCTTTGGTGAGATTTTTTGGCCTGTTGCAGAAAGACATTGTTGCAGAAAAGCATTGATGAGTGTGGGGAGAGGGGTCCCAGAGGGGAACTGGACAGAGCTCCCCTGAGTAAGGCGCTTGTTTGTAGATAATGCTGAGACTTGACAGAAGTGATGGACAGACTCAAAGCTTTTTGCGACGTCCTGTCAAAACTCCCTTCAAACCAAACACTTGTTGAACAGGACAGCAAAGAGCTTGACCATCACCAAATTTCCCCAGGGAACTGGTGGATTCACTGGAAGTGTTTAAAGAGGGACTGTAGACCTGGCACTTTGTGATATGATTAGAGGGTGTGCTGGTTTAAAGGTAAACCAGCAGGAGAAATGAACTCAACACAAAAGACATTATAAATCAGAGTTACAATTTAATAACAATATTACAGTAAATGCAATGGCACAAAGAGAAATTGGTTTGAACTCACAAAACCCAGAACTATGACCGAACACCCTGGGGTACAAACCCCATGTGGCTCCCCCAAGTCCAAAGTGAAAGGAAGCGAGAAACCTGTTGGTGCAGACGATGGTCCCAGCCTGGTCAAGAGTGGTGGTCACAGTCTGATTGAAAGTGGTGGTCTCCTCCTGTCCAGGGTCTGCTCCTCCTCTGGATCTGATGAGTGGTTCCCTGAGGTCTTCAAACCGCTAAGATTCCATCCTCTCAGGTGCAGGTGGGAGCCGCCAGTGGGTCCCCCAGGGCAGGGAGTTGCAGAGTGGGGGATGTGACTCTGGGAGTCAGGGGGGATTTTGGACTGGTTGCTGGCCCCTGAGCAGAGCTGAGCCCTCAGGTGGGTGTGGAGGTGCCAAGGAGTCCCTGCAGGGGAGTTCTCCCAGCCCCTCTGCCAGGCTTCTTTCCCAGCCAGCTGCCAGGCTGAGGGCTCAGCTGTGCCCTGGGCAGCTGCTGCCAATGGGCCATTGGGAAGAGTTGGTGGGCAATGGCCCAGAGGGTGGAGAACACACAGCTTTGGGCACACCCACACAGGGAGAAACTGCTCCCACCTGCTGAACTAGGACAGAGAGCATGATGGTATTTGGTTGAAGGTTGGACTTTGATGGTCTTGGAGGTCTTTTCCAGGCTTAACATTTCTGTGATTCTAATTCCTTCCAGATTCCTTCACAGCTGATCAATGTGCTTTTGCACTCAAACCTGTGCCTATGGTTGTCTCTGGCATCTGATTTCCAGACATAAAATACTGGAACCAGGCTCATGAGGGCCTGAAAATGCATTGAAGGATGTTAAAACTGACCTCATCATGAGCTGCAGATGAGCTGCTGTGGTTTCCCAGACCAAATTCCAACGCTGTGGAGTTGGTTACATCCATCATCAGACATGGATAAGATGCCTCAGTACTGGCCACAAGCTGTTCATGGTGGAAGCTGAATGCAAATAAGGTGGAGGTGATTTTTAAAAATGTAGAGTACAGGATGCCTTGTCTGGTTTGTAGGTTTGTTTGAGCAGTCTGTGAACACTCACAGTTGATTAACAGAATTCTTGGACTCACAGACTATCCTGAGTTGGAAGGGACCCAGAAGGATCATTGAGCCAACTCCTGGCCCTGCACAGGATACCCCAAGAATCCCACACCAAGTGTCACTTGTGTGTCACAGCATCCCAAGAAAGACAGGGTTCTCTGACCCTCTTATTGCAATATGACATGTTAAACAAGCAAACACTGCCCTCAAAATGAAGATTTTATCCAATAAACCATCCCCACACCTTTTCCCACACAAACAGCAAGGAAAAGGTGGATGGCCCATCTGTGAGAGATGCCAGACAGTCACTCCGGCTGGAATTTGTCTCTCCTAATGCTGGTCATCAGCACTGAATCGAAATGAGCTGCTGTTTATAGGTAATAGAGAGAGACTGGCATCTCCAGAAAGCAATTCACTCCATCTGCCTGAGACACCTATTTAGGATGGCACAAATTGCCCCATGGTGAAACCTGTCTCTTCCTATTGACTCCAGGGGAAATCTGCTTGACTCATTAGGAGAGATGTCTAATTTTCAGGAAGACCATGTTAAACAAGATGAATCCCACGTTGAGTGCATGCCTGGAGGGCACACAGGTGACTGGTGACAGCGAGATGTGTCTGGAGCCGCACAGAGCTGGGCTGCTCCCTCCTCAGCTGTTTGTTTTAGGTTGGTTTAGTTTGTCCCTCTGCAGTCTTGGCATCCAAAAGACCCCACTTTGAGGTGGCACCTCGTTTTGCCATGGGCTGGGGGGTGGATGGAATGCTGTGGTGAGAATCATAGAATCACAGAATCCTAGAATGGATTGGGTTGGAAAAGACCTCCGAGATCATCAAGTCCAACCCTTGGGCCAACTCCAGTCCCTTTACCAGATCATGGCACTCAGTGCCACGGCCAAGCTCACCTTAAAAACCTCCAGGCATGGGGAATCCACCCCCTCTCTGGGCAGCCCATTCCAATCCCTGAGCACTCTCTCTGCAAAGAAGTTTTTCCCATCTCCAACTTCAATTTCCCCTGGCAGAGCTTGAGCCCCCCGTGCCCCCTTGTCCTATTGCTGAGTGCCTGGGAGAAGAGACCAACCCCCAGCTGGCCACAACTTCCCTTCAGGCACTTCCAGACAGTGCTGAGGTCACCTCTCAGCCTCCTCTTCTCCAGCACAAACACCCCCAGCTCCCTCAGCCTCTCCCCACAGCACTTGTGCTCCACTCCCTTCTCCAGCCTCGTTGCTCTTCTCTGGCCCCGCTCCAGCCCCTCAATCTCTTGCCTCAACTCAGGGGCCCACAACTCAACACAACACTCAAGCTGTGGCCTCCCCAAGGCAGAGGCCAGGGGAAGGCTCACTGCCCTGGGCCTGCTGGCCACGCTAGTTTTGATACAGGACGGGATCCCATTGGCCTTCTTGGCCATCTGGAAATATGGAATTTGAAGGGTGTGTGACATGTTTCTCCATGCTCAACAGGGCTCCTTCCTTGTGCTGATGGGGCTTTGCAAGGGTGGGAGAAGTCATTGTTCTCATTCTACAGATGGGCACAAAATGGGAAGAGGAACAGGTAAGGGCACTGTGGGACTGGCACGGGAGCAGAACCCCTGTGCTCCTCAGACACCAGGGACTGTGGCTGCCTCTATCTGTGGACTTGGGGCTTTTCCCTCTGCTTCCCTGCCTGAGTGAAGCCGGAAAGCTGAAGGATGTGTTTTAACTCACGGATGGGACATGGCAGAACTTGTTGCTGATTAGGAACGTCCAATCTATGCACTAATGAGGCCATAAAGGTAATGTTTGGGGTCTGAATTGGTTGTTCACAATCCTACTGAATCAAGTCCTCTTGATAATATCTCCCAGGAGTTGGCTTCAGACATTCAGAAACATGGGAATTTGGGAATTTAGCCCATCTTTTTGTCACCTCTATCACCTCTGGCTTTTTTTTTTCCCCTTCCAGACCTCCAGTCACCCCTCAAAGCCCTTTTGGCCCATAACACACCACCAACTCAGATAATTTTGAATCATTTGGGATCATTTCTCCATTGGTGAAGAACTGACATCACTTTCCCTAAATCCCCAAAATCTTCTGTGCTGGGGGCTTGGAGCAAATCCTGGGCAGCAGCCCGTGGGACAAGGCTCTCTTTGCCCACTGGAATCTCTGATGGGAGGACAGGGCAGGATGAGACCCTTCCCAAAGCATTGCTCCTGCTCTGGGACATCTCAGGGAACTGGGATTCCTATAGGAACCCACTCCATAGAGCTGCTGACACCCTGTGGCTGTCGGGAAGAAATGCAGCGACTTTCACAGGAGCATTGGGCAAATTTGGGTTTGAAAAATGTGCTTCCAGGAAAAAGAAAAATAGTGACTGTTCTAGGAAAAAAAAAAAAAAAGGAACAACCCTCCAGACGTTTCCCAGCTGTGCTTTTAGAGCTTGCACAGGGGCAAAGGTGGCAGCTGGCTGGCTGGCAGCCTGCTTGTGGCTGTCTCCACTCTGCTCCCAAGGCCATGGGCCAAGGGCAGGAACCTTTGAGGAGCTCCCATTTTGGGGGATGAGTGGGAAAAGGCAACTGCTGACAACGGTAAAGCACGTGGCCACTTCCTCACCAAAAGAACTTCTTTAACTCTTTCTCCTTTCTACCCCATGTCTCTCCTCTTGCAGTTTGCCAACAACAGCCAGGATGCTTCCACACAGAGTTGTGTTTTGCCCTCATTGTTTTCTTTCCTGGCTGCCAAAAAAATCTGTGTACAAACACACAGTGACCATCTAGTCCTTCTCCAAGAGAGAGGAGAGAAAAATAAGGGAAAGGAGAGGCATGATCATGACCTACTCCTCAACACAGAAGGGCTGAGGGGAGTTGTTGGCCCAGGATAAAATTGGCAGTGTGATGAGTTTTTGCTGCAGCCTTTGAAGAGGAGCAAAGAAGCAGCCGATTGTCATGGAGGGAGCAGGCGTGTCCCTTCAATCAACAAAGCCTGCAAAGATAGCCTGGAGTCCCAAAAATAAAGGCTCCACACTGCCTTCCTCTGTCACTCCCAGACAGAAATAGTAGTCCAGTGGGAACCATTACAGCTATGATGAGAAGCTCCAGTCTTCTCCCATGAATGCAGCCGGGCCCAGAAGGGTGCAGGCAGTGGGAGGGGGTTGACTCCAGGGGCAGCTGGTTGGGCTTTCGTCTCCATCACCCAGACTGGCATCACTCTGCACTGTGGATGTGGCTCTTCCCTCTTGGTATGGAAATGAAGCACCTGAGCCACCCTAGGATGGCTCCCCATGGCCTGTTTTGTAGCTCGTCTTTTGTCTCACCCTGTTTTAAACGTCCCAAGGAGGGCTGGAGGGCTCAGGCTGAGTTCGGGGCTGTGAATGATGCCAGTGTCCCTGGAGGGCACCCATGTGGGGTTTTATGGCACATCCATCTCTGTATGACGGAGTTGTGCCTCCTGCATCCCTTGTGGACTGTCCCCCATCTTCGGGACAGCTGGTGGCCTTCTTTCATCCCTGTAAACTGCCCCAAGAGGGCTCAAATCCAGCGCTGGGGGCTGCACGGGGAAGGGCTCAGCCAGAAAAGGGCAGGATGAGACCCCCAGATAGAGAGGGCTGTGCTTTCGGATGGCCCCGGGACTGGCATGGGGACAGTGGGTGGCAGCGGGACAGCTACTGCAGCTGCGCCATCTGCTGCACACGTGGAGAAGCTTCTGCCAAAAGCGAGTATTTTGGGTTAGGAGTTACCAAAAATAATCCCCAGCCCATCCCCAGCCCCTTCTCCTTCCCCCTCCTTTTGCACTGGAGGTTCAGGCAGAGCCATTCACCTCATCCACTTTTTGCTCCAACTCTCCATGGGCCAAGAAGACTTTTGATTCAGCTTGAAAAGGATTGGTTAAATAACTATTAAAAAACCTTTCCGCACCTCCCTTTCTGTCCTGTAAGGCAGATCTGGAGAGAGGGAGTAAAACAGGGGAGCTCCAGGGACTTGTCAGTCTGTTTTCCCGAGGGCTCTGTGGAGCATCCTCGAGGGATAGTGACGATCTCCAAACCTGAGGTTGCTGTGTTTTGTTTCACTTTCGTGGAACTGATCTAATTTCACCACAACAAAAATCCCAGAAACACAGAAAGCTTTCCCTAAAAAGGAGATCAGGCTTTGGGAAAGAGGGAGCAAATGGCAATTCCAGTAAGAGATCTGTTTTCCAGCAAACCCTCAATACTGCAGATGTTTCAAGCTGCTGTTTGGGTGAAGATCTGTGTGTACCTCAAAATGCACAGGGGTTTGCATATTACATGTCCTTGACTCTGGATTTCATCCCAAACTTTGGGAATATGAAACACCAGCACTAGCTCAATCTGTCAGGACTTCAAGGGAAAGGAGTTGCTCCTACTTTGGAGGCTTGAGGTCCTTTTTATAGCTGTGGGCACCAGTCCACATTAGTTCCCCTGGAGTCCCTGCTGCTCCTGGTGTGTAAATGTGTGATAACCTTGTTGATAGGCTGAGAGAGCTGGGGCTGTTCAGCCTAGAGAAGTGAAGGCTTCAGGGAGACTTAAAGAGTCCCTTCCAGTGCCTAAAGTGGCTCCAGGAGAGCTGGAGAAGGACTTGGGACAAGGACATGGAGTGACAGGACAAGGGAGAATGGCTTTAGGCTGAAGGAGGGTAGATTTAAAGTAGATATTGGGAAGAAATTCTTCCCTATGAGGGTGGTAAAGCCCTGGCACAGGTTGGCCAGAGAAGCTGTGGCTGCCCCTGAATCCCTGGAATTGTTCAAAGCCAGGTTTGAGCAACCTGGGATAGTGGAAAGTGTCTCTGCCCATAGCAGGGAGAGGTTGGAACTGGATGATCTTTAAGAGCCCTGCCAAGCCAAACCATTCTGTGATTCTATGATTTACTCCAGCACAAAGAAGTGTTTGCTCTTAGGAGTGACTGTGCTGAAGCCTTCAGTGAAAAGGGTGTTATTATAAGCTCTTACACCCCTCACCATTCAGTTCCTGTGCCACCACCTTTTTGGTGTGCCTATGGAGGGGTGCCTTGGCTGGGACCCTGCTCAGAGGCAACCCGTGCAAGGACAAAGCCAGGAGAGCTGTGTGAACCGAGGGGAAGAGCAGCAGAGATGAAAGAAGGAGTAATTATGCATCTCAATGCCCTCCCTCCCTCCCAGGCAGCCCTTGGCAGGTACATCTGATCCCTGAGCTTTTGTGTCCTGACTGGCACTTGCTGTATTGATGCTGAACTCCTGACCTTGCTTTGTCTCGAGCCACGACCTGATGTCAAAATGGCTTTGGGTAGAGTTTCATTGCCAGGGTTACCCTGAGGTCCCAGAGGAAAGTGATCCCTCTGCTCCTGTGAGCAGCACGCTCTTGCTGTCCCTCCCTGACCCACAGGAGACAGGTGATGGCTTTGGAGACAGGAGATCGTGCCCAGGCTATTCTTCCATCACTTTTCCATCACTAAAGGTACAGCTGAGTTTGTTGAATGCTCTCTGCCTTGACTGACATGTTCAAGATAATGAGAAAAGATCCTTTTTGGGCACCCCAGGGACCTCAGTGCCATGAGCATCTTCAGGAAGTAGTCCTGGCCTTTTCCCAAATTCTGCTGTCCCAACAGGGGGTATGGTATCTCCTCTGACAGGAACCACCCCAGAAGGGCTTGCACTTTGTCCCCAGAAGTTTTCAGGCAGGATCTTTTTATTGGTCTTCACTGATATGTGGCCAGGTATAAGTTACCTGCACCAAGATAACGAGCGGTGTAGGCAAATAGCCAACCCCAGAGGACAGAGGATTCCTGCAACTCACAGGGTGCTACTTTTAGAGCTCAGACATCTCACTCTCTTACATTAGAAAGGGAACAGATGTCTTGTCCCAGACAGAACATTGCTCTTAAAAAATGTGTATTGTACTTAAAACTGCAAATAAAGTATCTGGGGGAAGATCTGAGGCACAAAGGGAGCTACAGACCTGAAAGCTTGTTCTGTTGGAAGGACAGTGCCTCTTCCTAGCTCTGCTCTAACTCCCCTGCTGGGCTGTGGTCCTTGTCCATCATTTGGCTCAGCTAAATCATCCTTAGCCATGGTCTGTCAGGCTCCCTCTCTTTTGTGCTCAGCTTTTTCAGACTCTCTACCTTCTGAATTTCCCTACATTTCATATTTCCTCTACAGCTCTGATGCCCTGGGTGCCCCCCCACAAAGCAGGACTCTGAGCCAGGTTGATATGGGGTAAGATAAAAAGTAAAGGTCCTTTACTAACAGGCTAAGTGCCCACAGGAATACATGATGACATGCATGTTTTCAAGCTTTGATTTCCATAGCTTTTATAAGATGATCCCTCCAATCATCACCTTACACATTTCTCAGTCCAGCCCCAGTCCCACCCCTGGAACTGGGTCTGGGGTCGTCAAGACCCTCTGTCTTTATCAACTCTTCTTCTTCAGCACATAAAGGTCTTTTGGACACTTTCCCGTGCTCCGGGTCACTCTCCTTCGTGCTTGTGTTTCCCTCTGATATTCTCCAATCTTGTACCTTGAGAAAGAGACTAAACAGCTAGAAGACCTTAGCTGCCTGTTCTGGAGCAGGGGTAGAGATAGATGGACCTTATACTTAAGTTGCTAAATAGTAACCCACTAAAAATGTACAGTGCTACATCTACTGTGTTCTTAAAATCTATAGAATGTGAAAATCAAAAATCAAAAACCCCTTCGGCATCAGTTCCTATGGACAAGAGGTTTTGGGCTGGATCAAGGTTGTGTTAAGCTCATGAACCCCATTCTAACCCCTGTGATGAGGCAATTTAAACTCCCCAACAGCTGGATCCAGGATGTGATTCCCAGCTCAGCAGCCAGGCCCCAGACTACATGGCTCAGGCAGCCTTTCTCCTCTCCCAGGAGTCTCCTACCTCTGCCTAAGTGGGATAATATGTCAGCACTCACCTCCTAAATCCCTCTGGCTCTCTTAATTCTCTCTTGAACATGCCTTGTGCCTTGCCCTCTGTGCCATACAGCTCCTTAGGGCATTCCCAGCAGACCTCCTAATCCTGTTAAGTGCACATAGAGGGCTCTGTTTCCTCCATGGGGTGATCAGCTTCTCTCCTCCAGACCTGGGCTGATGCTCTGCAGATGCTGGGGTGTGCTTGGCTGTGAGGAAATCACTCCCTGCCATCCTCACCCTCTGCACTCCCCTCTTTTGTCTCTCTGTGAATGGAGGCTTTTACACTGCTGGTCCTGGCTGGTGATTTACTGGCATTAAAAATGTGCCTGCCATGCTGTTATTTTTAAATTCATTTGAATTACTCTTGGCTAATTCAATCAAGGGGTTTGAATACACATTTGGATAATTCTGATTGATGTACAAGGGACCCCTGTGATTAAGGGTTTGGAGATACGTGCCACTCTTATGCTATTGGAGGTAATAATTAAAATCATAGAATAATAGAGTTGTTAAGGTTGGAAAAGACCTCTAAGATCATCCAGTCCAACTGTTAATCCAGCACTACCAAGACCACCTCTAAACCACATCCCTGAGTGTCACATCTTTCAAATCCCTCCAGGGATGGTGCCCTTGTCTGTGGCGGTGGGGTTGGAATGAGATGATCCTGAAGGTCACTTCCAACCCAAACCATTCTAGGGGTCTGTATTGGAGAGGACCAGCAAAATGTCTGGTGTTCTTGGAATTAAAAAGCACAAGAGTTGTTTTGGGGTCACTAAGGAGGGACTGACTGATGGGATAGAAGATGAATCCTTGGGAAGTCAAAGGCCTCAGTGAGACCCAGCTGAGCAGAGAGGGCTGCTGAGGGATTTGGCATTGATGGAGGTTGGCTGATGGAAAAGGTGGGACTTGCTGGGACCACTGCTACTCATTTTGGACTGACTAGTGAGAAAGGTGCTCTGTGCTGAGACTGGAGAGCAGAGAGACATGTCCTTGGTTGGGCAGCACAGACAAAAGCCGAGGAAGCTTTGGTGGGTTGGGAGCATCCTTCAGTGAAGGAGCAGTCTATAGGAGGTGAATGGAAGAGGTCTTGTCCACTGTTTCAATGCTGGATCACTTTTCTGGCTGTTTGCATAAAAGGGGAAAAAGGTCAAATGTGAAGTTTTGTCCCCAGATGGTCTTTGCCTTTTATCTGAGGCAATATTGGAAGATAAGCATCCGCTTTCTCTTTTTCTTTCCTCCTTTTATTTTCTGTGGATAAACACAGATTATGAAGGTTAAAAAAAGCTTCAAGGGATGTTTTTTATCTGATAGTAAGTTCTTAATAGGTCACCTTGGCATTGAGAAGTCCAGGAGCTGAAAGAGTCAGCAATTGAATCACAATAACCTTTGCAGAGCACAAACTCATCAGTGGGGCTGGGGCCCAGAGATAGGTGGGACCTCATTATCTCAACCTTAGCCCCGCGGATGTCAGCTGACAAAAGGGACTGGGGAGAGAGTCTGGGCTGGCTGATTTCCTTGGAGAGCTTTTTTTTCAGGCTCCCCTTTCCCCTGGCCTTGGAGATAACCTGTCCCCACTTTGCTGACAGGAATTGTTCTCAAGCCACCCCTCCATCCACCCACCCAAACCCATAGTTCTTAGCAAGCGAGTGAGGAAGGAGCTTTGGGTCCCAGATTTCTCTTTTTAGTGGTGTACTCACAGCCCATCACTCTGTGCATCTCTGCACTCACTTAGCACTAGCACCTGAGACAAACTTCAGTACGAGAACAGCCAATCTCACATAGACCAGTGATACAATCTCTGGGATATGATTTTTGAAATGCCCAAATCATCAGCAGAGCAGGAGCTTTGGTCTGTCAATGTTCTGCTGCAAAGGGAAATTGCAAATGTGTTTGTCTGTCTCCAAGATTAGCTGTGACAGGCTGTGATGGAGTTCGTTGCCCTTGCTGATGGCTGGAGCTGCACAGGGCACTGCTCCATCTGAGGTGTGGGAATGCCCCCGTTCACGTCAGATTCCCTGTGTTATCTGCTCCAGGGAGCAGGTCCTTTGGAGGGGATGTCCCTGCTCTCCCTGTGTGTTCCCACCCCAGACTCTGTTGGGTGTATTTTATCAGGGCCTGTTGTGATAGGACAAGCAGTAATGGTTTTACACTTGAGGAGGTTCCATTTAGATTAGATAGAAGGAAGTTTTTTACAGTGAGGGTGGGGAAACACTGGCACAGGTTTCCCAGAGCAGTGGTGGATGCCCCTTCCCTGGAAACATTCAAGGCCAGGTTGAACTGGGCTCTGAGAATCCTGATCTAGTTGAAGATACCCCTGCTTATTGTAGAGGTGTTGAACTAGATGAACTTTAAAGATCCCTTCCAACCAAAGCATTCCATGATTTCACACAGTCAGTGCATGTGTGTGCTCATCTTTATATCACCCCATGGCCCCTTGATTGTGACAGACACCCCGAGATCCACTGGTGAGTGAATCCTCAATCCAGGCAGGTGAGCCTGGTGTGTGCACACGTGTGTACAGGTGCTGCTGGGTGTGTCCACATCCCCTGTTTTACCTGCTGGAATATTCCCACCTCCATGCCTGCTGCTGTGTGGACATGTGCTCTGCTGCCCATGTGCCCATGCTGGCGCCTGGGTCTCCACACACATTTCATGCCTCCCGTTGCCAGAGGGCATCTGGCTTCCTCTCAAGTGGCACAGTGGTGTGAGGAGCTGTGGGTGTTTCAAAGCTCACCCCGTCTGGCCATAGTGAAAGGGCCCTTTGTGGTGCTACTGTGTCCCCCCCTCCCCAGGACTGCCAACCCTCTGGGTCACCGCGTTCCCGGCGCGGCGGGATGAGCTCATCTCTGCGAGGAATCTGGTCCCTCTGTCATGAACAGACACTTATAAAGGACTTGTATTCATGATCCAGCCCATGTTGTGATCCATCTGTCTTCATTCCATCCCATATTACTCCCGGGCTCGGTTTTTGAGCCGTCCCACACAAGGATTTGGACTCCAGGCCAACTGTGTTGAGATCTTTGTCTCTGGTCAGTCCCATTTACTCTCACTGCACTTCTGGGTATTTCTGAACCAAAACCTTGCAGGGCTCTGAGTCTTTCTGGTGTTGCTGTTTGAATTATTTTTATCTACAGTTCAAGCCCTGCTTTAGAGCTGACTAGAGTTTGGGGAACACTTTGGATTTTGCACCTCATGAGCTGATACCCATGTTCTCCTATGTAAAACTTGAATTTTCATACTTCTTTTTTGCATTGTTGTTCCCTCAATCTCAGTCAGAACCACTGGAACTCAAAGCAGCCATTCACAGTCTTCTTATGAAGAACTAGGAGTGATGGCAGTGACAGGGTAAATATTTAAAAGTTAGCAAGTTCCCCAAATGTTGGCCATGTAAATGAAATTCCACCAGTCTGAGAGAAACGAAAGTGCTGAGGTGGCACCAGGATGACCTTTGAGATTATCCACTGGGATCATCAATATGAGCATCCAGTACCACGACCCTCTCTGTGAGCACTGAACTTTACCCCTGGGAATGTCAAATAGAGAATCTTTATTCTCCATGAAGGATCCGGAGTTGCTCTGTAGAGCACCTGTGGTTGGATATATGCCTGATGAAGCGACCCATGGATGAAGAGGCTACTCTGTTGCCAGTGGGATTGAAATCCTGTGGAGCTTGGGAAGCAGACACAGAGGCTGTACAGGCTCCTGTGGTGAAGGAGCAGAATTGTCCCATGCTCCTGCCTTTGTTCCAGCAGAATGGTGGCAGCTTTTTCCCTGATGTAGTTTCATTCTTCCAAGGTGCTCAGCTGGACAACAATTGTAATAGCCTGAAGCAAAAATTTGGATACTAAATCTGGCATCTATAGAGGCATCACCTTGAGTGCTGTGTCCAGGTCTGGGTTCCTCAGTTCAGGAAGGGTATCGAGTTGCTGGAGCAAGTCCAGAGAAGAGCAACAAGGCTGGTGAAGGGACTTGAACACAAACCCTGTGAGGAGAGGCTGAGGGGACTGGGATTGTTCAGCCTGGAAAAGAGGAGGCTCAGGGGAGACCCCAGCACTCTCCACAACTCCCTGAAAGGATGTTGTAGCCAGGTGGAGGTTGGTCTCTTCTCCTAGGCAACCAGCAGGAAAACAGGAGGGCCCAGGCTGGAGCTGTGCCAGAGGAGGTTTAGGTGCTGGAGCTGTGCCAGAGGAGGTTTAGGTTGGATGTTAAGGGGAAATTCTTTACAGACAGAGTGCTCAGGCATTGGCATGGGCTGCCCAGAGCGGGGGTGGGTTCTCCATCCCTGGAGGTTTTTAAGATGAGACTGGACGTGGCACTCCATGCCATGAGCTGGTAAGCACAGTGGGGTTGGATCAAGGGTTGGACTTGATGGTCCCAGAGGTCTTTTCCAACCCAGATCATTCTATGATTCAAACGGCCTCTTCTTTTGGCCAAGCACAGCCTGATGCAGACACCCTCCCTCAGAGGTGCCAGCATGGAGCTTCCTAGGACAAACCTGCAAGTCAATCCTTGAGTACCCTCCCTCATTTTCCACTAATAGAGGACAAAGCCCATTATTTCAGGCTCAAGTGAGTTTTATTTTAGCTTGCAGAGTTGGGATCAGGGAAGAACAAGTGTTCAGGGACTACAGGAGCACAAGCACTTAAAACCTCTGGGTCTAGGGTGGCCTCAGTCAGCAGAGCCAGGAGCTGTGATGCCTTGTGGAGAGGAAGGAGGAGGAACTGCAGGTTCAGGGCTCTGACTCTTGCACTGAGCAGCCCAGCCCAGTCCTTGGTAGGGGCTGCACAGAAAGACCTCAGCCCCGTGCCATAGGTGAGTGCCAGCAGCCTGTTAATGGATTGCCTGGCAGGGCTTGTTGCTGAACACTGATCTCTTGGCAGGCCATTACCTTGAAAAATGAGCTCTGCCGAGCTTGCCTTGTGTTGTTACAAACTAATGATTTGCATTGATTAGCACATGGCTCATGAGTGTCTAATTTATCAATCAGGGAGCGCCAGGGGAGTGTGTGTAAACCATGCTCTCAAAAATGATGTCATCTGTCAATTGGCTCATGAATGTGAAAGCTGCATATACCTGACACCTTCTCCCTGGTGAGGGAGAAGGACCTGCTCATCTCCTCTTTCCCACTGATTCCAGATCTGTAACTGTTTCACTGGGATGAGCCCTGCAGTTCAGAGACACACAGTCTGTAATTATTATTTTCATGGTGCTGGGAGTCATAAACCCTCTGTATTAGGTGATGTCCAAGCCCAGGAATGAAAGGTCTGTCTTTTGTTTCTGTCTAATTGAAATCGTAATTCCATGGCAGCCAGGAGTATCAATTTCTATAAATGTTAGTGGGGATTTCAGGAACCACAGTGGGATGGCACAGTAGTCCTGTGCTGTGGACTGTGGAAAAAGGGGGACCTCTGTCAGCTAGGAATTTGTCTTCTGGCTTGAATGACCCTCTGGCCCAAAGCAGGACTTTCAATGGCTTTAAGCTGATAGAGGATAGATTTAGATTCTGTATTAGGAAGAAATTCTTGACTGTGAGGGTGGTGAGGCCCTGGCACAGGTTGCCCAGAGAAGCTGTGGCTGCCCTTGGATCTCTGGAAGTGTCCAAGGCCAGGTTAGAGAGGGCTTGGAGCAACCTGGGCTAGTGGAAGGTGTCCCTGCCCACGGCAGGGAGTTTGGAACGAGAAGGTCTTTAAGGTCTCTTCCAAGACAAACCACTCTATGATTCCATGATTCCAGTGTATCCCAGAGTGTTTGATCTATTGTGAGACTGGCTCACACGAAACTGGAACACCCCAGTAGCCATGTCAAGGCATGGTGACCCACATCTCCCTAGAAAAGAAAACAGATGCCCACCAGCATCTTGTCCCACGTTTCTCCTTGACCTTCTGAAGTAAGAAGAGCCCTTTTCTGCTGTGCTCTGCTGTGCTTGCCCTGCAAGGGACATCTCCTCTCCAGCAGTCAGGCACATCTCTGTTTGACCCACTTTCTCAGCCTGGCTGGATTACATGAGGTCAGTGGGTGACTCCTCTGCAGGGATTAGACCCTGTGTCCCTGCCCAGTGCTGCCACCCCTGCTCCCTGCCAGGACCAGCCAAGGGTGTGTGTGGGAGGATTACAGTGCAATGCCTGCAGATGACAAGGATTAGCCAGCAGTTATTCTAGGAAAGCTGTTTTCTTGAAAACCCTGTGTTTGCTGCTGGGACAAAAAGCCCTGGGAAATGTGTGGATGGACAAGGGAGGAAAAACCCTTCTCCTTGGATATTGCAGTGCTGTGGTTGTGGCAAATAAATCTTGCTTGCTTGCCAAAGACAAGGTTTGTCTGGTCAAAGATTGGACTTGATGAACTTGGAGGTCTTTCCAATGATTCTATCATTTGGATCTCCAGGATAAAAGAAATGCAAACCAGGAACCTCAAGGGATTGCAAGGCCAACCTGTTTTGCTGTCCCTTCAGTTGTGTGGAGGAGTTGCGTGTGATCAGCTGTACCTACACATTAGGAGAGTAACTTTTACATGGGCAGGTGGTAACAGGACAAGGAGGAACCATTTGAAACCAAAAAATGAGAGATTTAGATTAGATATCAGGAAGAAATTCTTTACTGTGAGTGTGGTGAGGCCCTGGCACAGGTTGGCCAGAGAAGCTGTGGCTGCCCCATCCCTGGAAGTGTTCAGGGGCAGGTTGGACAGGGCTTGGAGTAACCTGGGATGGTGGAAGGTGTCCCTGCCCATGGCAGGAGATGGGAACTGGATGACCTTTAAGGTCCTTTCCCACCCAAACCATTCTGAGATTCCATGACTCCCCTGTCCAGACCAGATCTCACCTCTGGTGGGAGTGGCTGCTGTCATGACACACTTGGAGTCCAGACAGCTCTGAAAGAATGAGTGTAAAGAACACTAAAACACCTGGTTTTCCAGTCTCCTGCTCTCCATATGGCTGAAGGTGCTCTGAGATCTGTTCTTGGATGAGCAGGCATTGTCCATGGAAGCAGCACTTTAAAGCATCTGTACAAGAGGAGAGAGGGAGAGCTGCTGGCTGCTGACTATTAGGCATGAGTTAGATACCTCATCCCTCACTTTTTCAATTAGCATTTCTAAAAGCCTTTTGGATCGGTAGATAGACAGGGCTATTGAAATGCCATGTTTTATTAGGAATTGATCTCCTGTTAATAGGCTTTAGGCAAATTAGAACAGATTATTTTCCTGGAAAACGCAGGCCGAGATGGAAGGAAATGGGAGGAACATGGAGTGTCACCGGCCCCTTCCCCATCTTTGATCAATAGATCTCCATCATGGAACCCAAATCAATGGGAAAGCAGGAGCAGATGATCACCATAACAGCCTGCCGTTAGATCATGCACTGCCTGCTGTGTCTTTGCCCCCTCCCCATGCCAGGAACAGCAGCCAGCAGTGCCAGTGTCCACTGGGGAACATTAAGTTCATAAACCAGGGAGGAGCTGATATTGGAAAAGCAATAAAGTCTTAGCAGCCCCTGTGCAGTCGTAAGGCTGTGGTTGGACACTGCTCAGAGCAGCCTGGATTGATGCCCTGGGCTCCAGGGCTGCCTGGATCTCCTGGAAATGGTGCTTGCAGATCCTTAATCCAATAGTGAGAAATAATGATGGTGATTTCATCGAGGTGCCCTGCAAGGAGGAGAGGTGGGATGACAAAAGGAGAGGTGGGATGACAAAAAAAGGATGCCTCAGGGCATGGGGAGGACAGAACTTGTCCTCCCAGGTTTGGCTTTCCCTGCCCCAAAACATTTTTCCTCCTCTCCAAGGCAGTGCCACAGCTGTCTGCTGCTCCCTTGCACCCAGGCAGAGGCAGCAGGGCCTGATTTGGTGACCTGAAGAATTTTTCCTTTGAAATCCACCCTTGCAATCTTCCTGGCAGCCATTTCCTCACCTCCCCTGGGAACTGGGGCAATTTCATGGCCAAAATAAACCACCAGCTTGACCTGAGCTGGAGCTGGTGGAGCACCGGCAGGAAGCACTGGGGCAGGAGATGATGAATTCCCTTTTAACTTCATCAGCCCAGAGGCTGCTGACTCTGCACAAAAGCAGAGTGGTGGGGAGGGATGGGTTGGCCATGGGTCACCAAGCTCCTCTTCTGCTTAGTTATTCATTTAATTATTTGTAATGACCATCATCCATGCGGCGTCTGCTCCTGCTGCCCGCCTGGTTGGTCATCAGGATCCCGCTCTGGCCACGCTCTCACCAGGCCTGCATGGTTTTCAAGTGCTTTATATAAAAATATTTATCGAAGGGGGCCTTGTTTTAAGTCTGGTGGGCCAGGAATGATGCTCTGGGCAGGAGGTGATGGTTTTAGAGGAGCAGGAAACAGCTGAGCCCAGTTGGCAAAATGGAAATGATCCCTTTTTTTTTTTGCTGCCAGAGACCAGTCCAAGCTGCTCAGATAATAAGACAGAAGTGAGGCAGAAGCAGGAGTTCAGGTTTAGGAGTGTGTTTCTGAAGTGAGTCTGAAGATAATTTTGAGGGGACACGTCCCACTAGACCAAGGGGCTCCAAGCCCATCCAGCCTGGCCTTGAACTCTTCCAGGCCTGGGGTGTACAAAACCTTCTGGGCAACCCCTACCAATGCCTTCTTTCTTAAATAAACCAAAACTTGACAGTGTTATCATGCTCCAAACACTGACTCAGTCTATGGGATCAGGCTTTGATGGGTCTGAAGTAAAGCTGCTGAAGAACATCAGGAAGCTCAAGAGGAGCCAAGAGTGTGGCCAGGTGGCCAAGAAGGCCAATGGGCTCCTGGCCTGGATCCAAAGTAGCGTGGCCAGCAGGCCCAGGGCAGTGAGCCTTCCCCTGGCCTCTGCCTTGGGGAGGCCACACCTTGAGTGTTGTGTTGAGTTGTGGGCCCCTGAGTTGAGGCAAGAGATTGAGGGGCTGGAGCGGGGCCAGAGAAGAGCAAGGAGGCTGGAGAAGGGAGTGGAGCACAAGTGCTNCTTTTCCAACCCAATCCATTCTAGGATTCTATGATTATGTCTCTCTCTTCAATAACCATATAATCTCAACCTCTAAACCCCATGTCCCTCTTAGAAGTGTCACTGAGGCATCTGCCGCCAACTTGATGGGGAAGCTGTGCTCGAGCATCACCCTCCCATGGATGCCTCAGTGGTTGTGGAGACTCAGATAATGCTGAAAAGCACCAGATGAGTGATAGAAAGTATCTTCCACCTTCTTTCATCTACCAGACCCATGGGCTGCTTACCAGGATGCCTGTGGGTCTCGCCATGGCCAGTGTGGGAGCTCAGAGAAGGCCAGAGCCTGTGTCTTTAAAGATTAATAGTGTTGTTTGCTCATTAAGGAGATCATTTTGAAGTCAGCGCTCGCCAGAACATTCGAGTGCAAGCATCTGTTTGCTACTGGGAGAGGATATTTATTGTCTGATACTTCAATGGATGTAAATAAACAGCCAGGCCTAGGTAATGTTCAGACAAACAAACAAACAGCTGCCAAAAGAGGTCCCCTGGTAGTTGACCTTCGGGAAGCGTCGCGGTGATGTTTTAATAGCAGGCGGCTTTGGGAGCGGAGCCTTCCAGGAAGGAGGATTAATGTGCAGCCTGAGAGGGCCGGACCCTGGCAGGTCCCACCTGTGTGTTGGGTTAAATGAGGCCAGGGCAGCTTGGGGGGCTGAGTTGAGCATCTTCTGGTCCAAGGAGCGTTTATGTGTGCAAGACAATCATTCAGGCAGGGTGATCCTGCGGTGGAGGTTGATGAGTTTGTTTGTAGATGAGTGTGCACACATTCTGGTAGTGGAGGTTGTAGTAGACTGAGCATTTTGAGATTTGTTTGTGGTCCAGGAGCCCCTCCATTGCTTCTTGGTCCCCTCCCTCTCACCTTGCAGAGGTGCTCGTGGTTCACAGGTACTTTGGAGGGGACTGTCAGGGTCTCATCCCACAGCCTAATAAGATCCTCTATTCATCTCAGCACCCTATCTCCATATGGGACTTGGAGAAAAAAAGAGCAGGAAGAGAGTAAATGGCTGGTTTGTGCTTCAAAATCCCTGCAACTGGGAACTTGGGAAGCTTCCCAAGCAGAGATTGTGTCTGTGTCTCTGACTTTAGTGATGATCACCTGTAGGTTTTGATGAGAATCTTCTCATTTCCCCTTCACAGGCTCTTCTTTTGATTTTTTTTTTATTTTAGCTAAACCAAACACCCTGGTTCTAGTGGGAGCCTTGGGGCCAGGAATAAATCTTTAAGAGAAACTGTTGTTATATCATCTGATGCTCAGGACTGTGAAGAATGTGAAGGAAAAGTGAAGATCCTCTGGGCTCCGTGCCTGGGGTCCAACGTAAAAAAGACAGAGTTTAAGGCAGGTAAAGGCTTGAGTTAAGGGCCAGCCTTCTGGCTGCAGCCTCCAATAATCACCTCATTGCTGGCACAGGGCTTGCATGGTCTGTGCAGCATGGGTTGATGTCTGCCAGATTTTCTGGCCTTTTTCTCAGTTTTCTTTTCTTTTTTAGCTACTGGTTTTAACTAGAGAGAGGTTTCTGCACTTACACGTGTGTGCATGAGCGCACACGTGTGTTTGCACATGGAGGGTGGAATGAGCCCCTGTTCCTCCCTCTCCACCCCCCTCTCTGCAAAATAATGATTTTTCAGGCAATTAGGCCAGCAATAGCTGTTAAATCACTTCCGATGAGCTCCGTGTTCCTGGTGTGAAACCTCTGCAATCTTCTACCTGCACCAACTGCACTGGGGAGATCCCTGGGGGCTGTGCCTCCTGTCTCCATGGTTTGTTAACTCCAGCCGGCTGTTGGCCCAGCCTGCCTCTTCCATCTCTGAGCTTTTTCCCCTCTAATGGGCCTTGGCAGAGGCTGAGGACAGTGACTGAGCCCTGGGGTGATAATTGCCTGCTTACATATCTGGCAGCCTGCAGATCTGACCCTGATGATGCTGAAAAATCAAGGGCAAAGCAGCAAAGATGTGAGATTTGTTTAGCACGGGGATCAGCAGAGGGTGAGGATGCTCTGCAGCCCCTCTGACAGAGATGGGCAGCCACAAGAGGCAGAGGAGAGACAGCAGACAAAGCTCACTGACTGCTCCCAGTGAGAGAACCTGGACTGGTAAAGCCTTGGTGGGAAATGGGAAAGGCTCCTGCTCTGGGGGTGTTTGAGCTGCCCAAGGTAGAGCCCCATCAGGGAGACTCCTGTGCTCCTCAGCCTGCAGCCCTTTCTGTCTCCTACCTGGAGAAGGGAGTGGAGCACAAGTGCTGTGGGGAGAGGCTGAGGGAGCTGGGGGTGTTTGTGCTGGAGAAGAGGAGGCTGAGAGGTGACCTCAGCACTGTCTGGAAGTGCCACATCAGGGAAGTTGTGGCCAGGTGGGGGTTGGTCTCTTCTCCCAGGCACTCAGCAATAGGACAAGGGGGCACGGGGGGCTCAAGCTCTGCCAGGGGAAATTGAAGTTGGAGAGCAGAAAAAACTTCTTTGCAGAGAGAGTGCTGAGGGATTGGAATGGGCTGCCCAGAGAGGGGGTGGATTCCCCATGCCTGGAGGTTTTTAAGGTGAGACTGGACATGGCACTGAGTGCCATGATCTGGTAATCAAAGTGGGGTTGGATTAAGGGTTGGACTTGATGATCTCAGAGGTCTCTTCCAACCCAACTGATTCTGTGATTCTATGATTCTATTCTATGAATTCACCCATGAGGGACCAGAGAAACGAGCCCTTTCCTCCCAGGCAGCCAAAGCCAGAGGGAGGCAGGGATGCTCAGAGTTGGGCTTCAGGCCCTGACCTCGGTGGGTGTTGATGTCATGACATGTGTCACTGTCATCACCAGATCCATCAAGATGACAAACTGCAGATCCTCCGGTGTCATTTGACCAGCCCAACAGCCATTGCCTGCATGTGCACCCACTTTTGTGGTGGCTGATGGAGAGAACACGGGATCTGAGCATCCCTGAGCACTCTCCACACTCTTTGCTGGCACATGGACCCCTCTAACTCCCTTCTGCTTTGTTTTCCTTGTCTTTCCTGGGGAAACCATATTTCTTTGTTTTCCCACAGCAGGTGAGTAGATTGGAGAAGGATAAAGATAAGAATCTGTAAATCACTGCTGCCCATTGCTCACAGAGACTTTCCAGACCTGTTGTGATTCCCTCTCGTCCTTTCTCTTTAGCTTTCTAACAGAGATGATTCAGGCTCAGTTTCTTGGCTGAAAGGTTGATACAGAAGGAACATGCCAGGGAACAGTAGGAATGGGTCTTGGTACCAGAAGTTCTCCACAGCTTGTTGTTTCCTTTGGATGGGAAGGGGTCTTTTTGCTCAAACTACACAAAGGCAAACCAGGGACTGGGCAATTTTGCTCAGGAAGGTGTGGAGATCATGATGTGGAGCATGATGCAGATCTACTACAACTTTATTTCTTCCAAGGAAGGGTGCTGTGATGTTTGTGTTACTACAGCATAGAAGATTTTCAGAAAGTGAAAGGCAACAGAGTGCAAACATAGTGAGGAGATAAGGAGTGTGGATGAACCTCTGAAACACATGGCTGTGGGCTTTGCTGCTCTAAAGATCCTCACAAGGACTCTTGTGAACTGCTAGTTTATTCTGAATTATATATTAAAAGAGACTGCAAACCTTCTGCAGCTGCTTTTGAGGCCAAGCTCTAGAAATTGGTTTTAGACAGGTAAAGAAAACTGCTGTTTTCTGCATTTGCTGCTGTGTTACTGGATCAGGGTCAGGGATAGACTGGGACTGTGTGTCTGGTTCCTCCTCATAATCCCAGTTATTGATGTCCATAAGTGACAGCCTGTTATGAGATGTGTCTGGAATCATAAGGTCCCACATTCGTGAGGGCCTGATTTCAATATCTGATATGTGCAATCAACAAGAGAAATAGTCTGTGTTGCTTTGAATACTCTGCAATAATATATTGCCTCGTGGAACATTAGCAAGAAGAGCAATAATATTATCTGAGTAGCATTTGAGTGAGTCAGTCCTGCAGACTCTCATGTGTTTTTTATCTTTTGCTCATCACCACCACAAATTTTTCCCTTGTGCCATCATTTTCAGCGTGGTGGATTTGTCCAGGCAATGACAGCAGCACAGTGACAGTGCCAGATAAAAGCAAACAGGCCCTGGATTGTTCTTCTCCAGTGCTCTTGTGTTGATGGGACCAGCAGAGGTTATTAAATCCTCTTCATCATCCTTTCAGTGAGGAAGGGAGAAGTCCACTTTGCAATGACTGTGGTTGTTGTCCAAAAGACTTGGAAAACAATACATCTCTCCAATGATTATTATGTACATATATCATANGATTCTATGATTATTTTGCATTCTCAGGAGGAGGAAGAATCCTCATGTTCTCTCCCTGCTTTTGTTTTTGCTCTGCAGATCCGTGTGGATGGTACCACAAAGAACACACTGGAGTATGAGATCGTGCAGGTGGTGGACACTGGCCCCATCCTACGAGATATGGCCTTCTCAGTGGACCATGAGCACCTCTACATCATGTCTGAGAAGCAGGTAAGAGAATCCATCACTCCATGATGCTTGGAAAGCTTTTGGCTCAATCATTCTGTGGACATCAGGACTGCACGTGAAGTTCTGAGAGTGACCACAGTGCCTACAAAGGTGCTTTGTTGTTGATCTCATGTATTTTCATGCTCAGAAACCATTGCCTTTATACACTGATGCAGTGTTTGAGGGGCCAGGGGCAAAGAACTAAGAGGGCAGAGACCACTCCCAGTGTTGCTTTATGCAGTCCACGTCCTACTGGCCACATGACAAGGAGTTGCTGCTTCATCTGCTGGTACCACATTGCTCTCCACCCCCACTCAAACTGTGTCTGCATCTGCCGCAGACAGGGATAAGTGTAATGCTGAATCATTTGGCTCCAACTGGAGCTTTTGGAGAGGCTGGAGCCTCTTGGAGACACAGTGATCAAGAGTGTAGGACGCTCCCTGCCAGGGTGCAGGCCAAGTTTCATGTGATGTCCCTGTTGTGTTATTAGTGTTATTATTGAAAATGCTAATGGCCAGATTCCAAGGAAGGCTCAATCTGGGTGTTAAACATGGAAGTCTGGCTGATTTTCAGCAGAATGCTGCCCTTAGGAAGTTTGCTGCTTGGGGTGGGAGGAGAAACTACTTTTACATGGAAAAAATCCACTGTATATAATTAGTCTGGTGGATGTGTAGGGTTACTTGAATTGATTCAAAAATGCTCATAAGGAGCTTTGGATCCACAGAAATAAAGGGAGCAGTGAAGGACTGAGTTTTGGTGATGGCAGATGCCACTTCAGTTGAAGACACAAGTCCAAGGGCTCAGATGTGGCAGGCTGGCAATCCTTCTCCATGCATTGTAGGGAGTTTGTGTTTTTCAACCTATAAGTGTCATTTCTTCTGCTTTTGAACCATTTTATTTTAAGTGTTTTGTGCCTCTGTGATGTTTCCAACCATTTCCCTCTACTCTGGATATTTATACCTAAAATTTGGCGTGTTGGGGGGGAACAACTCTGTACACTCATCCTTATTAAAAGGGTTGTGAGATGCCATAACTCAGGAGGAAAGGACGTGATGACAGAGTTGGGATTCTCTTCTCATCTGCTCCATGCTGGGCAAGAATTGGATGTCACCTCCAGTGCTGAAGTGAAGATAGTCCCAGTCACCTGTTGGGATGGCGATAAGCTGGAGGCAGGTGATCCCTGAGCTCCTGTGAGACTTTGGTCACTACCCCATTCCTTTTTCGTAGCCTTTGGCCTTTTCTTTTTTTCTTCTGCATAGGATGGGACTCCTTGGGGGTCCATGTTGACGTGGCAATAACCAACCCACTGCTTTAAGATTTGCTCAGTGTCCTTTTTGTGCATGTCCCTTTGGCACCCCAGATACCACCCCTGGCTTTGTACAGCCCTTTACATTTACGGAGATGAGATGTTTGGCTCTCTTGGGTTGGTTGGGCTTGTAACAGCCAGGAACTGTTTAAAATCTCTTTAGGAAATGACAGAGGGACAGCAATGTTCAATCTCTCCCTTAAAATATGAAATCTGTAACAAGAGAAACAACTTGATTTTCCTCCAGAATGTTCCATGCACATATTCTTGCTGGTATGGTGACTATGCACAAGTCCCTGATCCCCACAACAGGAGTGAGTCACTTTATGATGGGTGATCCAAAGCACAAACTTAGGCAGGTTTCTGTAGGGCCCCCCAGGTTGTTGATGGAGCCCAGCAGAGAACTGAGGAGCCCTGAGTACCATGTGATTTATTCAATCATCTCCTCCCACCCATCTTTGAAGCCCATGAGTGTCTCTGTGAGAGAGGTTAGTGAAAAGGGCAGGGCCTGTTGTTATTTAAAATCTGATCCGATTTTGTGAAACACTCAACGCTCCAGAAGCCTTTGCCCAAGTCTGATTTTATCTGAGGCACAGCAAGGGATGTGAGTGACAGAGCTGCCACCACAGCCATCCAGTCACTGTCTGTGTGCTCCTGATAGCACACTCTTCAAGTGCTTGAATGAATTAGCATTTGTTTGTAGGGCCCTGGTGGCTGAGAGCGGGTGCAGGGCTTTGCCTTTGCTGAAGGCAGGACTCAGAGCAAACAGCCCATCCACTCTACAAGCCATGTCATGCAGGTCTTTTCATAACTGCATGAAAGTCTGACTTATCAGAGGTTTTCACTGCCCACAGTGATATTGTGAGGTCTGTGGAGATGAAGGACAGGAGAGTGATGGCTTGACCTGACCTTTTTAAAGATAGACAGGCAGCAGGGCTGGTCCCATCCCTGGGGAAGGAGGAGGATTCTCCTGCCTCCCTCTGCTGGGCTCAACCCTGTCTGTGTCCCAGAGATAAGAGTGGTTCTGTTGGCTGTATAGGTGCTCCACTAAAAGCTGTTTTCATACAATCATAAGATCATTAAGGTTGGAAAAGACCTCCAGGACACCATGAGGTGTAATCCTTGACCAAATACCACAATGCCCACAGAACTGTACTGGGAAGTGCCACATCCACTCTTTTTTTAACACTTCCAGGGATGGTGACTCCACCATCACCCTGGGAAGTCTGCCCCAATGCTTAACCACTCCTTCAATGAAGAAATTTTTCCTAATATCCAACCTTAACCTCCCCTGGTGCAACTTGGAGTTGTTTCCTCTTGTCCTATTGATGATTGGCTGGGAGAAGAAACCAAACCCCACCATGCCCCAACCTCCTTTCAGATGGATGTGAAGAACAATAAGGTCCCCCTGACCCTCCTTTTTTCCAGGCTAAACAGCTCCAGCTCCTTCAGCTTCTCCTCACAGGATTTATGCTCCAGACCCTCTGGTTTTGCAAGATTTGACTCCATCACTCACCAGTCCTGAATCAGAATGGAAACCCCAGTGATAAAGCCAATTTCTCCACTCCTGTCATGGCTCTGGCAGCCCCAGCAAGGCACCTTTAATCCAAAACACCTTCCAAGAGCTGTCACTATAAATCAAGCTACAAGAAGGAGCTTTCTTGTGCTGCCAAAAAATATATCCCCTGGCCTTTTTAAGGTCAGCTTCTGTGTGGGAGCCCTTTCCTTGGTGCACTTGGGGGTCCTTGGATTGCACATGGGGGTTTTCATCTGGAGCTGAACTCCCTGGGCTGCAAAGAGAACCCAGCCCTGTGATCTGTGGTTGAAACAGGTTCTCCCTTGCAGCTCCCTTGGCCACTGAGAGGTGAAAAGCACCACTTGCCCCCTGCATGAGTCATGATGTGCTCTGAGGAGCAAGGGTGCACCAGGTTTTCACCATCAGAGGGGCTCCATTATATAGAAATGTATATTTTATAGGGAGAGGGTTTCAAAAAGAGTAAGATTTGTCACAAACCCAGAGACAGAGTATACAAAGGTCCCATCATCTCACAGAGGTGTGACCATATGTGTGTTTTAGGTGTGAATGTGTGTTTCAAGTCCCTGTTGATGGAGCAGGGAACTGTTGGAGCTGTCTTTATTTATCAGGAGATCATCCATTCAGCCCCAGCATTCATAAGGGCTCTGAGTGAGGTACAGTCACTATCCCAGGTTGCTCCAAGTCCCATCCAGCCTGGCCTTGGACACTTCAGGGATGGGGCAGCCACAGCTTCTCTGGGCAGCCTGTGCCAGGGCCTCACCACTATCACAGCCAAGAATTTCTCTCTAATATCCAATCTAAACCCACTTTCTTTCAGCTTGAAGCTGTTTCCCCTTGCCCTGTCACTCCATGCCCTTGTAAACAGCTCCTCTCCACATTTCTTACATCATTACATTGGAGGCTTGGACTGTTTCTTTTTCCTTTTGCTGTTTCTGGTGTGCAGACACCGAGGAACCCTCTGCCTCCCAGGCTGATCTAAGGGGATGAGGAGCAGATGGGAAGTGCTGCTGAAGGAGCAGGAGAGGCTCTGCTGCAGTGTCTCTGTATGTCCCCTCCTCATCACACATTTGTGTGCCTTCTTGGTCCTTCTTCCTCCTCTTACCCTCTCCAAATTTCTTTCTCCTCCCAGTTGAGCCTGCAAACTCCCTGGAACTTTCTGCAGGGATTGAGGTAATTATTTCCCCC
The DNA here is from genome assembly GCA_013396695.1 of Sakesphorus luctuosus. Taxonomy (NCBI): domain Eukaryota; kingdom Metazoa; phylum Chordata; class Aves; order Passeriformes; family Thamnophilidae; genus Sakesphorus; species Sakesphorus luctuosus. The sequence goes on along the minus strand of VWZD01000821.1, from coordinate 121,052 downwards.
TTTTCCTTCTCTGTCTGATCCCATCTGTCTTTATGGCCCTGTCCTTTCATTCACAGGCCTGCACTTGCTTTTCCATCACTCCATCACTCCTGGCATCCCTGTTCCTTTGCCCTCTCCTTTCCCAGCTCTCTCCACACTGATGTCTGGCCATGCCTCTTTGCTTCCTTAGTGCTTGACACACACAGACAGTCCAGCTCTCCATGCTCATTTTCCTGTCGTGGCTTTGGACCAGCATTTGGAGGTTCACCTCCATCACCCCCTAAATAACTCTGGTTCAGCATGTTGGACTCCTGGGTCTCTCCCAGTGCTGGGAGTGTTTTGCAAAGCTGATGCAGGACCTGGAAACAACTGCAAGGCAAAGGAATCCCAGCTCTTCCCTTTGATATAGAGGGATCAAAGGGAACAGTTAGACAAAGTGAACTTCAAGGCTCAAAACACATAAGGCAAATGGCAAGAGACTCCAACTTTATATGATTTAAATCCCAAGGCTTTGAGCTTCCTCTTACTTTTGGTTTGCGAGTGCCCAGGGAAGACTCTGTTCTCCAATGAGCTTATGACTAACCTCATGTTACTTAGGAACAACCTGAAAGTGTCCAAGGCCAGGTTGGACAGGACCTGGAGCAACCTGATCTGGTGGAAGGTGTCCCTGCCATGGCATGGTGTTGGAACTGGGTGATCTTTAAGTTCCCTTCCAACCCAAACCCTTCTGAGCTTCTGTGTTTGACTCAAGGGAGGAGATTTGCTGTCCCTCTCTGTGCAGGCTGGTTTGTTCCCTGGAGGTGAGTCAGCTTCACGCTCCAGTGGAAAGTTGTGTTTCTTCCCTGAAAATTAGCAGAAAGTCATCCCCAATCTGGGAATAAATCACATCTGTGCCGTGCTATCGTTCCCTAAAACCATTACAGTGTGTCGGAGGTGAGGCTGGAAGGGTCATGCGTAGCAGAAGCAGATGGGTATTTTGGAGGCTCTTTTAAACTTTGCCAGTGAAATATCAAATAAATATGTACTTCAACTAAAGCGTGGCAGGAAGCACATTTGGTAAAAATTAAGTAACAGTCCCGCAAATCATGTTGACAGGCTCTTTTTGGCCTTTCAGTGTCTGTTTCTCATTAAAATAGAGAAGGTTTATACCTATTTGTCTCCTGAGATTTATTCTTCTTGCCTTTGCCGCTGACTCACTATCAGCCACAGAATTATTGTGTGCAAATTAGCTGCCCAAGAAGAAGTGGTGACTGACCAGTTTGGTTGGGATTTCATGACCACTGATTAAAATCTTGTCTGCTGCTTATGTTATCATATCAATTAGTTAAAGCAATCATTAATAGCTTCGCTCAATTCTAGCTTAATTTCTTCAAATGTGGTCTTTGCACAAGATATCAAGTGGTGTTAACTCCTGGGTTTGGAGTGGCTGTTTCCAGGGGGTTGTCAGTTTGAAGCTGTCCCCAGAAACACTGGCTCGGCATCACAAGTTTTAAAAATAACTCCAGAGGTTTTTTTCCTTTGCATTTGCATTTGCTTGTTTGTGAGCCATCAGGTTGTGTGCAGACCCGTGGTCTTCATCAATGCACCAGAACCAGGAAAGACAGAAACAACCTTGTTTGAAAATGGAAAGCTGAGATTGTCTAATAGGTGTGACTTTTTGACCCAGGGATTTAAAAGCAGAAGACACACCCAGGAACAGTGAATTTTGGTGCTGCTGTTTCAGACTTCTGTCATTCAACTCTGCTTTTGAAGTGCTCACTTTCAACTTGTAGAGGGGGATACTGTTTGTAGTGTGGAAGATGACAACCGTGCACACCTACTCTTTGGAGGTGATCAGATCTTCTGCAAGACTTCACTATTCAGCTTCTAGGAGGGTATTGGCAGCATCATCTCTTCCTTGGAGTAATTATTAGGCAGTTAGGAAGAAATTCTTGTCTGTGAGACGGTGGTGAGGCACCAGAGAACTTGTGGATTTTCCATCCGTGGTAGTGTTCAAGGCCAGGTTGGATGGGTCTTGGAGCAACCTGGTCTAGTGGAAGGAGTCCCTGCCCATGACAGGGGATTGGAATGAGATGATCTTGAAGGTCCCTTCCAACCCAAACCCTTCTGTGAGTTTATAATTGGCTGTTCCTAAACCAGGCTGACATCCTAGGGAAGATGAGGGCCCTCAGAGCTTCCAAAAGGCCCAAATCATGGGTTGAAATTTGGTTTGTCTTTGTAACAATGTGCCACGTTTATCTCCCTCTAAATCCTCAGAAGAAGAGGGCTCCAAACTGCCCATTTCCTTGCCAGCTGTCCCGCTCCTGAGCAGCCCTGCACAAAACAGATAGGGAAGAACAGTTCCTAGAGTTCAGCCAACACCTATCAAGCAATGAGTGTAATCCCAGTTGGCAGCAAAGGCAACTTTTGTTCTCTTTGATTGTTCTTTCCTGCCCCTAAAATACCCCTCATTACCCTCAGCGATATCAGAGGCTGAACTCTGCTCTCCCCTGCATTTGTTTCACCTAATTAAGGGCCTGTTAAATAAGGTCAGATGCCCTCTGAGAAATGACTGCAGAGATGGAAAAATCCCACATGGATGCTCAGCTAAGGATGGGAAAGACACTGTGTGAGTGCCTGTGTTTCTCAGCCAAGAAGGATAAAAGTGATTTGGCCCACTGGCAAAAACTGCAGCACGTTGTGCTGCTGACTCTTTTGAAAGAATTCCTTATCAGCAAAAGGCATATTATTGCAAAAAAAGTCACAGTTTTGCTTGATTTTAACTGGTTTGCTGCAAGCACATGAGTATTTAGGAGTAAGGTGGGTATTTAGGGGTAAGCAGCTGTGGGGTAATTAAGGGAAGGAGTCCCTTAACCTCCTGCTAGGTTGGTTGTGTGTTCCATCAGGGATGCAAACAACTCCAAAAGCTGAGGTGAGCAGGTGAAGAACTGATTCAGGGTCTTGGAGGTGTCCCAAATGAACCATTCATGGCAAGGGAAGAAATTCCACCAGGGCATGACTCCATCCCATGAGATGAATGGGCATCTGGAATGTCATCTCCCACTGTCCCTCAGCCTTGGGGTTTTCACACTTGAATTAAACTCTTTTTATGCTTTGGAAATGCTTTCATGAGCCACTTGATCCTGTATTCAAGTGCCCCACTTTGCTCTAAAATCTGTACCAGGCTTAGTGCACTGGAAAGAAGGAAAGGTTTGGAGTTGAGAGACAGTCCAGGATTTGGGAAACCTGGTCTTGTTCCCTGTCTTGCTCACAGAGTCCTTGCACTGTCAGACACATGGTGGGTGGTCCTGTGCAGGGCCAGGAGTTGGACTTGATGATCCTTGTGGGTCCCTTCCAACTCAAGATGTTCTAGGAATTTATGATTCTGTGTTCACACCACTGTAACTCCACATGTCCTGTAGGTACCGAAGATATTTCCAAAATCAGGACCTCTTTTGGAACTCTCTGTAATACCTGCCAGTGACTATTGGAAACTCAGGTCTCCTCCTGACACCTGAGGGTGGTGTGCATGCCCTGATGAGACCTGGAAAGCTTTGTTGGATCCCAAAGCTCAGAGAGACTTCTGCTAAGTTGCCATCAGATATCTAATCTGAGCTTTGCTGTGTATTGGAGAGGGAATTACTTCCTGAGAGAATAATTGTCCTCTTTGTAGCCACCCTGTAGATGTCAGGAATTAAACCTTTCTTGATCTCGGGTAGAGGAACATTGACAAGCTGTGTGGAGAGAACAAGCTGGGAGCAGTTTGACAACAGTTCAGTGGAGGGAAGGATTTATTACAAAATCATAGAATCACAGAATCATAGAATAGATTGGGTTGGAAAAGACCTCCAAGATCATCAAGTCCAACCCTTGGGCCAACTCCAGTCCCTTTACCAGATCATGGCACTCAGTGCCACGGCCAAGCTCACCTTAAAAACCTCCAGGCATGGGGAATCCACCCCCTCTCTGGGCAGCCCATTCCAATCCCTCAGCACTCTCTCTGCAAAGAAGTTTTTTCTGCTCTCCAACTTCAATTTCCCCTGGCAGAGCTTGAGCCCCCCGTGCCCCCTTGTCCTATTGCTGAGTGCCTGGGAGAAGAGACCAACCCCCAGCTGGCCACAACTTCCCTGATGTGGCACTTCCAGACAGTGCTGAGGTCACCTCTCAGCCTCCTCTTCTCCAGCACAAACACCCCCAGCTCCCTCAGCCTCTCCCCACAGCACTTGTGCTCCACTCCCTTCTCCAGCCTCCTTGCTCTTCTCTGGCCCCGCTCCAGCCCCTCAATCTCTTGCCTCAACTCAGGGGCCCACAACTCAACACAACACTCAAGGTGTGGCCTCCCCAAGGCAGAGGCCAGGGGAAGGCTCACTGCCCTGGGCCTGCTGGCCACACTATTTAAAAATACAGGTTGGTATCCCTTTGCTCCATGCTTGGCCTTGCTCATCCATGCCAGAACCCTGTCTCTTCCAGCCCTGCCCCATCCCAGAGGAATGCCTTCTCTGCAAGCACATGGCTTTAATCACTGGTCCAGCTGTGGGGAAAGTGTGTCTGTAACTGCTGAAGTACTTTGAATTCACGTGTCACTCGTGGACAGTCTGACCCTGCTTGCTGCAAGACATGAGTTGTTGTAGCTGGGTCAGAGCACTGCTGGTGACATTTTGCAGCTGATGTGCAGAGGGGCTGAGTGACACATCCTGGGTCATGCCACGTGCCTGTGACACAGCAGTGCATCAGGGCTGAGTCTCTGCATCACCCCTTGGCCAGGATTTGGTGTATCCTTATGACCACATTAACACAATTTAGTGCCTGATCTAGACTTTCACGTTCAGACACAGTGGTGGTGTGTTTGTGCCTGAACTCTGCAGCTGTACCCTCTTTTATGTGTTCAATATTTGAGGGGAGAACTACAGCTTTTACAGTGCCATCTGTGGAGCTGCATTTGGCTTGAACTTCAGCTTGAACTAATGTCAGCATCCATCTCTAGGCTTGCCAAAGAAGCCATCCCCATGCCAGGCTTCCTCCACAGGCTGCTGAAAGAAGCAGCACAGGAGCTGGAGGATGCACAGAGGCTTTCCAAGGTGCTGTGTTCTGTAGAGGATGGTTTAGTTCATCTTTGGGGTTCCTTGCCTTAACATACCCATCTGGGGGACACAACTGTAGAGGGTTACCTGGAGTCATGATATGAGGAATGAGATGGGTCATTCAGGCGAACCAGGTCTCCTTCCTCCTGTACTATGTCCTGTATCAAAAATAGCATGGCCAGCAGGCCCAGGGCAGTGAGCCTTCCCCTGGCCTCTGCCTTGGGGAGGCCACACCTTGAGTGTTGTGTTGAGTTGTGGGCCCCTGAGTTGAGGCAAGAGATTGAGGGGCTGGAGCGGGGCCAGAGAAGAGCAACGAGGCTGGAGAAGGGAGTGGAGCACAAGTGCTGTGGGGAGAGGCTGAGGGAGCTGGGGGTGTTTGTGCTGGAGAAGAGGAGGCTGAGAGGTGACCTCAGCACTGTCTGGAAGTGCCACATCAGGGAAGTTGTGGCCAGGTGGGGGTTGGTCTCTTCTCCCAGGCACTCAGCAATAGGACAAGGGGGCACGGGGGGCTCAAGCTCTGCCAGGGCAAATTGAAGCTGGAGAGCAGAAGAAACTTCTTTGCAGAGAGAGTGCTGAGGGATTGGAATGGGCTGCCCAGAGAGGTGGTGGATTCCCCATGCCTGGAGGTTTTTAAGGTGAGCTTGGCCGTGGCACTGAGTGCCATGATCTGGTAAAGGGACTGGAGTTGGCCCAAGGGTTGGACTTGATGATCTCGAAGGTCTTTTCCAACCCAATCCATTCTATGTTTTTCAGTGGGAATATTATTGGTCCTCTACTTTATGAGCCTCTGCCAACAGTTTACCCCCTGCCTTGGCCAGAGGACAAAAAGACTTGGAGGAAGGAGTGAGCAATGGCCATAAATGCCAAAAGCATTTGCAGAGTCATTCCCAGGGTGAGAATGGCAGGGAGTATCGATCCTCAGGAGCGGGTGACAGGTGGGAAGCCAAGCAGAGGTGTCCCTGGGCCACAGTTGCTGCCTGACACACGGAGTGCAGGTCACCTGCTGGCACTATTGATCGTGGTGCTGCTCCTCTGGGAAGTCACACACACCAGAGCTCCAGGGCTGTCTGGGGAAAAGGATCTGGATCCGTGGAATTCAATGCATCCCTCTCGTGTTTTCAACAACAAAAAATCCACCCCCATCTCTCTGAGCCCTGCCAGGCTGGTAGGTTGTGGTTTCAGCTGGGAATATTAAGGGCCGCTCAAGGAATTTAGCTGGAAATCTGAAAATCTCCATCCTGCCCTCCCCCAGCCCCTGACCCTGTAACAGACCCAGAAGAAGGGGAGAAGAAAGGAAACCTAAGAAGCTGGTGATTACATGTGAAGCCTGGCAGAGCTGTAATCCTGGACTCCATTAAACATCTGTCTCCTCCAATCCCACTGACAGCCAGGGCTCCTCCTCTCCGCTGCCTTTGCAGGTCACTGCAAAGCACAGGTTGTTAATCATCCCCTGCCTTTGGCATTCCACACCAGCCCAGTCTGGGAGGGAGGATTTGGGCAGCACCCATGGCTCGGAGGTACAGGCACTTCCACAGCCCTTGGGTTTAAGCTTTTAAACCCAACCCATCCTTGAGTGCTTTCCCAGGTCAGTGCTTAGTGCTGTCTGAGCCTGTTCTCTTAATTCTTGCATTTTAAACTTGCTTCAAAAGTTGTTTCCATTACCGCCTCATGTGCCTTATTACTTTCTTTGAAGAAAGTATTTTCTCTGTTGGGGCTTTTCCTTGCACAGAGTTACCATTTTTCTAATGCATTTTCTATTTTCCGTGTAATTCCTAAGCATGCTCCATGTTAATGGGGATTTATAAGAATTCCACAGTGTTACTCAGGGAAAACTGTGCTCCAGAGTTTGCTGTGTCTCCTGTACTCATGGCTTTGAGTCTTTCTTGCTTTGAGGTCCCTGTTAAATATCTCTCATCACTTTGTATTACTTGATATAGTCATTATCATCATAGATGTGTGTAGTAGGAACAGGAAAATGAAATCCAGTCCAGAACGTGCCCCTGAAAAGCAAACTGGCTTTTATGTTCTTTTCTATTAAAAAAAAAAAGAACTTTAAAGTCATGCTGTGATGTTATTTTTTTTCCATTTTCTTTGCAGAGTTTGGGGGTTTATTTCCAGTTTTTGTGATTTTCCGTTTTGTGATTGGAGACAACTGTACTCAGCTACCCAGAAAATTATTTTCTTGTTTTATTTCCTAACTGGATGAAGAAATAATGAGAATCCTTGAGGCCTAAATTAGTCTCTCTTGCTCTGTGGTTTTGTTTTAGTCTTTTTTTTTTCCTTTGCAAAGATATTTTGAACCAGCAAACTGAGCATTTGGTCAATACTCTGTTGTATAGGCTATATCTGTATTTTTATTTGTAGTGTAAGTTTTGTCTGCTGAGCAACTTGTGTAGATGTTTGGGTGGTTGGGAAGATTGGAGGGGACAGAAAGATCCCTGCAGAAAGTTGTGTGGATAAATCAGTGGATGTTTGCCTTCCCTTTCAGTGGATGTTGGACATGGACATGACAATTCCTCTGCCAAATGTCCCCTATGTCATTGCCTGAAGAAAAGTCAGATTAAGATTGAGATTTTTTTAAATAATGGCCCTTAAAACTCTTAGTTCTCATCCCAATCCCAGCACTTCATTCTGACTCCTAAAAATCCTATCCTTTGGTTCACCTGATGAATTAATTTCTTTTCCTCCAGTCCTGAACTCCTAAATAAACACCTGCCCTTGTGTCCCTCCCTGGAGAGTCTGGATCCATGGCTGCCTTTGTGATGTATTTATAACTTGTAAAGCCCTTTGGATTTCTTGAGGATGAAAGACAGTGTTTGTACAAGCTCCCTGCTCTCAGGACATCATTTGGGAAGCTTTCTCTGGAAGGAACCTTCCGAGTGCTTTTGACTTCACGTGTCAGCAGTTTCTGCCCCAAAGAGCGAAGGTAACCCACGTGTTTCCTCGGAGCATCCCACCAGGAATGTGTCTGGATGGAGTCTGAACTCCAGGGTGATCCACACCATTAATGTTGGATTCACGGAGCACTGGCACGAAGGAGACAGGCAGACATTTGGCACTGCCTTAACCTCCATCAGGACAAAGCATCCTTTATGCCGAAAAGCTGGATCCTTGTTTTGTTTTATTTCATTTTTTGGTTTAATGGAATAAAACCAGGAACGCTTTCTGGCAGTGAAACCAAATGTTGGAGGTCTCAGCTTTCTTACTCTCCCAAAAAAAGGCTCCAGATTCACAGGGAATAAGCCATTCCTGGACACTGAAGGGATTCCTCTCTCTCTCTCTCTCTCTCTCTCCAAGAGCATTATCCATCCCTGAGACTTTCACCTCAGGCCATTAACTGGCAGGTTGGTCATTAGGAACCCCTTGGCAGTGACTGATTGTGGGGATCTCTTTTGCTGTGGAAAATGTGGAACTGATTGTCTGGGTGACCCCGTTTGACCTGGGGAATTCTACGTTTAACCTGGCTTTAGACATAATAAACTCGAGTAATTAGCAGAGAAATTCAGCGGTGACATGGCTAATTGATTGGAAATGCCAGTTCCCCATTGAACTGCAGGGAGGGCTCTGCTGGGAAGGGCTCCTTGGGATGCTCTCAGGAGGCAGGAAAATGCAGGGAAGGAATGCAAAGCCTGTTGTAGGTTTGCTTTTCTTTCCAGCTGAGAATGCTGCAGGTTTGCTTTTCTTTCCAGCTAATGGCCTTGGTGAATACACCATCCATCACTAATTACTGATCCCTGTACTCAGCACTTTCCCAAGGTTGAGCTCACACCTCTGGGAAAATCCACCTCATCTCTGCACAGTCCATCTTAACCCTCTGCTCGCAACGAGAAAAAGCTCCTTCTGTGATCCTCATCTGTGCCCCATAGAGGAGGGCCCTGTCTGGGAGAACACCATCTATTTCAGGTCGTGGATTGATGATATCTTATGTCCCTTGTCAGCACAGATCTGTGATATCCTTTCCCAGGCTTTGCATTTGTGCTTCTGGACTGATGGTGGTCGAAAAATGAAACATTTAAAAGTTTTTAAAAATTCTATTTGTGCTTAAAACTGGCCAAAGTGCTGCCCTGGTTCGTGGCAGGACCTCAGGATGATGTGTGTGCACATCTTGGGGCACAGTACTCTGTGACAAGGGGCCAGGAATGGCCTGGGAATATCATAGAATCATAGAATCGATTGGGTTGGAAAAGACCTCTGAGATCATCAAGTCCAACCCTGGGACTGTCTGGGACCCAATATCTCCCAGACAGTCTTGGACACTGTTCAGGGATGACAATGGCCAGTGACTATTTCTGAGAGGCAGTTTGGCTGCAGCTGCTCCATCTGCAGACCAAGAGAGACAAATGATGGGTAAATCTGCTGTTCTGTACTCACTGGCCTCAGGAGCAGATTGTGATGCAGGCACAGTAAATTCTCAGTGCAGACACAACTTTCTAGACTGGCACAAACACAGAGTGATATTTGGTTTGTGTAGGTACATTCAAAGTCTCTCTCCCGCTCGTTATGTCCTTCCAGCACTTACAGGGGGCTCATACAAAAGGGGGGAAATGACTATTTTTGCATGGACAGGTAGGAGAAGGGGAATGTTTTTTAAACTAAAAGAAGAGAGATTTAGATTAGATAGTAAGAAGAAATTCCTGGCTGGGAGGGTGGTGAGACCCTGGCACAGGTTGGGCAGAGAAGCTGTGGCTGCCCCATCCCTGGAAGTGTCCAAGGGCAGGTTGGATGGGGCTTGGAGCAACCTGGGACAGTGGAAGGTGTCCCTGCTCATGAGGGGGAAAGAGATAATCTTTAAGGTCCCTCCAACCCAAGCCATTTTGTGCTTCAATGATACTTTACAGGACAGGAGCAATGTCAAGCTGCATTTTAGCATTTTTTTGCTTGTAGTGTTAATTAAACACATGAAATATTGATTAAGAGCTGATGTCTTCTTATAAACAGGAGTAGCAGAGGGAAAAATGGGTACATGTTTGGGAATAGCTGAGGCAGCCCCCTGGGGGAGCTGGCAGTGTCCTTCTGAGAGGGATGTACCAACCATATCTTCTGGAAAACAGGGAAGAAAAGAAAATTTAGGGATATAGACACTTCCATTTGGCTGACGGGTTTAGAAGGGTCATTGGCCTGTTTTATTTGGTAACATAGACACAGCCTTAGGGAAATATACTCCTAGAAAAGCTGGTAGCCCATGGCTGGACAAGTGTCCCCTCTGCTGGGTTAAGATCTGGCTGGAGGGCCGGGCCCAGAGAGTGCTGGTGAATGGAGCTGCATCCAACTGGTCACCAGTGGTGTCCCCAGGGGACTGTGTTGGGGCAAGTCCTGTTTAATTAACATCTTTATTGATGATTTAGATGAGGGGATTGAGTCCATCAGCAGCAAATTTGCTGCTGACACCAAGTTGGGAGGGAGTGTCGACCTGCTGGAAGGCAGGAGGGACCTGGAGAGGGATCTGGAGAGACTGGAGAGATGGGCTGATTGCAATGGGCTGGAGTTCAACAAGGCCAAGGGCAGGTCCTGCCCTTTGGCCACCCCAAGCCCTGCAGCGCTCCAGGCTGGGCACAGAGTGGCTGGAGAGCAGCCAGGCAGAAAGGGACCTGGGGGGACTGAGGGACAGGAAGCTCAAGAGGAGCCAAGAGTGTGGCCAGGTGGCCAAGAAGGCCAATGGGCTCCTGGGCTGGATCCAAAGTAGCATGGCCAGCAGGCCCAGGGCAGTGAGCCTTCCCCTGGCCTCTGCCTTGGGGAGGCCACACCTTGAGTGTTGTGTTGAGTTGTGGGCCCCTGAGTTGAGGCAAGAGATTGAGGGGCTGGAGCGGGGCCAGAGAAGAGCAACGAGGCTGGAGAAGGGAGTGGAGCACAAGTGCTGTGGGGAGAGGCTGAGGGAGCTGGGGGTGTTTGTGCTGGAGAAGAGGAGGCTGAGAGGTGACCTCAGCACTGTCTGGAAGTGCCACATCAGGGAAGTTGTGGCCAGGTGGGGGTTGGTCTCTTCTCCCAGGCACTCAGCAATAGGACAAGGGGGCACGGGGGGCTCAAGCTCTGCCAGGGGAAATTGAAGTTGGAGATGAGAAAAAAATTCTTTGCAGAGAGAGTGCTGAGGGATTGGAATGGGCTGCCCAGAGAGGGGGTGGATTCCCCATCCCTGGAGGTTTTTAAGGTGAGCTTGGCCGTGGCACTGAGTGCCATGATCTGGTAAAGGGACTGGAGTTGGCCCAAGGGTTGGACTTGATGATCTTGGAGGTCTTTTCCAACCCAATCCATTCTATGATTCTATGAAAACAGCCTGTTGCAGCTGTCACACCAAGAAAACTCTCCATTGCTCCAGCAGTGGAAATCAATGTGTCAGTGCAGGGTCCCTGGGCTGCACAACCCTCTGGTGTCTCCTGCTGCTCTTCAGGTGTCACATGTCCACCCACCACCTCTGTGCATCCAAGCTCTTTGAGGACTGGTTTTCTTGAGGTTCACCACCTCCTTCCAGCCAAAGGAACCTCCAGAAACCAACTTCAGGGCTTCAGGAACACTTTCATATCCTACATCAATAAATTAAAAACGGAAAAAGCAATTGAGTGACAACACCATATGCACTGCAGCATCCTGTGGAGATTGCAGAGTCTCCAAACAAACATTAGATGTGTAAACAGTGTTTCAGCATTCCTTGGTGAGGGCTGCTGCAGCCCCATTTATTGCCTTGCTGATGATTTATTTTCATTAATTTTCATAGCTAAACAGAGAGAAGTGCTCGTGGCAAATATCATGGGCTCTCCCTGTTCCCACACAAGCCCAGCAAAGCCCTCCCTTTCTCCTTTCTAGACTTTCATTTTGATGCTGAAAACCAACCCACAAAGTTTGCAGCACCAACAGTTTGCAGTGACTCCTTGGCCCAGGTCCCCAGTGCTCAGACACTTTTGGGGGGTTATTCTCTCTGCTTAGAGGAACAACAGCGATGGTGTGGTGCAAAAAGGTATTTTAAGTACTGAAATATTTGTATTTGGTGCGTGTGTTTGTGTCTTTGTTTGCTTCCTCACTGTTTAGAAGGAAGGAGGATTCGTTCACACATGATAAAGAAGTGTAGTTTGGGATAATTTTTTTTTAAAGCAAAGGGACTATTTGTAGGTTTAAGCATAGACAGTTTTGCCCCAGGGGCCAAGAAAAATAGAAAAACATCTTTACTGGGTGAATGAAATTTTCTTGCTCAGATGGGTCAGGTCCCTGGAAAAATCCTCTGTATTTCAGTGGGACACTTCTATTCTTCTTTTGCTTGCATTTGTTATTTATCTTCTGCCATTCTGCCTCTTCAAGATATTAACTTCTGTTTTTCTAATTTTGCCAAGTGAAAAGTCACCCTGAATTTAGTGATCCATTTGTGGGGGGAAAGATGTTTGTTCTGCCTCTGTGATTTGCTCTAAGCCTGGGATGCTGCTCTGTCTCCTGTTGGCCATGAAAATAGTCATGTGCAACACAGACTTGATGAAGTTATTTATTGATTATTATTTATATATATAGTATATATATTTACAAGACCTTGTAGTGACAAAACAAGAGAAATGGCTTCAAACTGAAAGAGAGTAGGTTTAGATTAGATATTAAGAGGAAATTCTTGACTGTGAGGGTGGTGGGGCCCTGGTACAGGTTGGGCAGAAAAGCTGTGGCTGCCCCATCCCTTGGAAGTGTCCAAGGCCAGGTTGGATGGAGCTTAGAGCAACCTGGACTAGTGGAAGGTGTCCCTGCCCATGTCAGTGAGTTGGAACAAGATGATCATTCAGGTGTCTTCCAAGCCAGGCCATTCTATGATTCTATGATGTATAAATATAGAATATTTGTATATTACAAGTGATTTCTTAAAAGAGTGTCTAAAAGGCTACAATGTCATCCTAGCTACCATCTCTAATTGACAGGAAGCTCAAGAGGAGCCAAGAGTGTGGCCAGGTGGCCAAGAAGGNTGGGGGTTGGTCTCTTCTCCCAGGCACTCAGCAATAGGACAAGGGGGCACGGGGGGCTCAAGCTCTGCCAGGGGAAATTGAAGTTGGAGAGATGAGAAAAAACTTCTTTGCAGAGAGAGTGCTGAGGCATTGGAATGGGCTGCCCAGAGAGGGGGTGGATTCCCCATGCCTGGAGGTTTTTAAGCTGAGCTTGGCCGTGGCACTGAGTGCCATGATCTGGTGACGGGACTGGAGTTGGCCCAAGGGTTGGACTTGATGATCTGGGAGGTCTTTTCCAACCCAATCCATTCTGTGATTCTATGACTATGATTTTGGGTCAAACTGGGAGCAGGCTTTGGATGAACAAGGTTCTGTAGCAGCAGGAGCTCCATTGCATCTTTCCCCATCACGCAACAAGTTTGTTGTGAGCCGATGGGGTGGCTGGAAAGATGATGCACAAGTTTATCATTTATCAGACACACAGAGCACCTGGACCCACAGCTAACATGTAGACCTGCTCTAATGTTCATGCCAGGTCATAGGGCAGGAAAAAATCATGTCACACAGACATTACCTGGCACTTTCATCCATCTCTATATGCAAAGCCATAAGGATCAGCTTACCTGCCAGGGAAGCAGCACTGGGGTGGGAGGCAGAATGTGTTTGGCAATGCACAGCACCATTACATTAATGCATCTGCAAATGGGAGGCTGGCAGGGGCTCTTTGGATAATGGAGTGGCTGGGCTAATAAAATTAGCCTCCCATTCTCAGCCTGAGTGGGGAGGAGGGGAACTGGCCCTTTTTGAGTCTTTCCCAATGATCCCCTGCCATCTTATTGCCCCCTGGCAGCCCAGGTAGGGGAGCAGAGGAGGGGGAGCCCTTCAGCAGAGGCAAAATATGCTTCAGCAGGGGCAAAATGTGCTTCAGCAGGGGCAAAATGTGCTTCAGCAGGGGCAAAATGTGCTTCTGCAGGGGCAAAATGTGCTTCAGCAGGGGCAAAATGTGCTTCTGCAGGGGCAAAATGTGCTTCAGCAAGGGCAAAATGTGCTTCTGCACCGACCCAGCGCTGGGACTCCCTGGGAAAGCAAATCCGTGGGCTGTGCTGCCTCCACCTTGGGAAAGCTGAGGCTCCAGGAGCCCTGAGCCACCGTCACGCTCCACAAAACACCCTCTCCTCACAAGGGGCAAGGTTGGAAATGCATTTGTCACTTGAGCTCCAGACAGCAAACGACGCTGATTTAATTAACCCAGAGAGCCCTGCTGGCCTTGTCTGCGAGAGCTCAGGACAGCAGGACGTGGAGGAGTGGAGGGAGAAGGGAAAAGGGCAAAGACACGTGGCTGTTGGGCAGTCAGATGCCATCTCAAAGCACTTTGCCTCTCACAACCAAAAGGCCTTTACAATTAGGCTCGATGTGATTTACATTTACTTAAAGTCATCTGCATAATGGCATATAATGCACAGGAAGTGCAATCAGGAACTTCTGAAAGCTTTTGGGGACTGACAATCCCTGCAGAGCACAAAATCTCCCTTTCCCTGCAGCTGGAAATGAGTCCAGTCTTTACAGACTGCACGTTCATGGGCTAAAATGCCAAAAAATCTACCTGCCAAGGTCTGAGCTGGCAGCTGTGTCATTAAGTGCCCAGACTTGCCCTTTCTTTCCCACCTTTCCAATGGATTTATTGGGACCTTGGACTTCTTACTTCCACCTCTCCCAGGCAGGAGGATTTTCATCTCTAGCAGAGCAAAACACACGTGAATGTGGCTTTGCTGTCAGTCAGGGGCAGAAGCTGCACCACCTCTGCCCACATCTGGCAGGTTTGCTGGGAGAGAGATCAGCCCTACTTGGAGAAAGTCACCTTGGCCAAGGACCTGTGAAATTTTAATGCTCCCCACCAAACATTGACTCTCTGAGGGTGTCTGAGTAAGCCTTTAGTGGAGAAGTCGATATTTGTCTGATGTTTCAGTGGATAGGGTTGCTTTGCTCTGAATTTCCATTGGACCCTGCCAGCCTCTCCCAAACTCCTTGCAGGGTATCAGAAGCAGGATAAAAACATGGGAGGAGAAGGGTGTGCTCCCTTTGGAGGGTTGTTTGGTGTTGTCTGCTTCTCCCTGCCTTGATGAGACCCTCTGCTGGTGCTTCCTCCCTGGTCCTGAGCCTGGTGGAATCACTTCCAGCACAGAGCAATCCTTTCCCATTTGACTTTCCATCACTCTCCAAAGGAATTTGTGCAGCCAAAATCGAGGTGTTCAGATACCACCAAGTGCTGAATGCAGCAGAAGCACTGCAATAACTGCAAACACATCAGCACTTTGGGGTGACAAACACTCTTCTTCCCACTGGAGAGCATTGCAGAATAATCCTGTCAGTCCATCATAAACAGACTGGCATTGGTCTAGCCTGTCCCACTATTTGAAGAAGCTCCAGGCTGGGTTTTAGGTAGGGTTGTAACCATATATTATTAATAGGAGACACAGGTGTATTTACTTCCTTGCTGTTCTCAATCTTCTCAGTCGAATTCTGCAGCAAAGACTTTGTTCTGTCCCTGTGGAATGGTCATTCTGCCTTCTTGGGCAATTTAGCATCTGTCCCACACAAGTCTGAGATACACAAGAATTCCAGTGGGGGAAAAGCAAATCTATTACCTTCCAGGTAGCAAAATCACTGCTGCAGGTTAGATTTGTGCCAATTTACCTTCCATTTGGGACTCAATCTAAGTTGGCTGGGCCTCCTAAGACAGGATAATGCTATAAACAATGCAGCACTAATAGACTGAGCAATTAAAGGACTTCACTGAAGTTGAAATTCATTATATTTCCATTTGCAAGGCAAGCTGGGCAGACTCTGAAATAAGTGAAAAAAAAGAGCTAATTTGTATTTATTTCTGTTTGTGCTCGTAGCAGTGAGTAAATAAGTCCAGGTGCACAAGAAGAGTTGGAAGACTTCAGTTTCAAAGGCAGCTTGGGTGTCTGGTAACTGTAGGAGTCTGGACTTAAAATAAATGCTAAGGAACTGTTTTCAGGGGCAAAAGGCACAGAATTTGTGGGTGCATCTTAATTGCTGTTTTAAATTTAGTCACAGAACCACAGAATGGCTTGGGTTGGAAGGGACCTGAAAGATGATCCAGTTCCATCCTGGACTCACACCTTCCACTCCACCAGGTTGCTCCAAGACCTGTCTAGTCTGGCCTTGAACACTTCCAGGGATGGGGCAGTCACAAGTCACCCTCCAGTGGTGATCTTGTCCCACCCAGTTGCTGGTTGGGGCCTTCACAGATCTGTGATGTGCCTGAAAGACATCCAGGCAGAAAGGGACCTGGGGGGACTGAGGGACAGGAAGCTCAAGAGGAGCCAAGAGTGTGGCCAGGTGGCCAAGAAGGCCAATGGGCTCCTGGCCTGGATCCAAAGGAGCGTGGCCAGCAGGCCCAGGGCAGTGAGCCTTCCCCTGGCCTCTGCCTTGGGGAGGCCACACCTTGAGTGTTGTGTTGAGTTGTGGGCCCCTGAGTTGAGGCAAGAGATTGAGGGGCTGGAGCGGGGCCAGAGAAGAGCAACGAGGCTGGAGAAGGGAGTGGAGCACAAGTGCTGTGGGGAGAGGCTGAGGGAGCTGGGGGTGTTTGTGCTGGAGAAGAGGAGGCTGAGAGGTGACCTCAGCACTGTCTGGAAGTGCCACATCAGGGAAGTTGTGGCCAGGTGGGGGTTGGTCTCTTCTCCCAGGCACTCAGCAATAGGACAAGGGGGCACGGGGGGCTCAAGCTCTGCCAGGGGAAATTGAAGTTGGAGATGAGAAAAAACTTCTTTGCAGAGAGAGTGCTGAGGGATTGGAATGGGCTGCCCAGAAAGGGGGTGGATTCCCCATCCCTGGAGGTTTTTAAGGTGAGAATGGGCGTGGCACTGAGTGCCATGATCTGGTAAAGGGACTGGAGTTGGACCAAGGGTTGGACTTGATGATCTCGGAGGTCTTTTCCAACCCAATTGATTCTATGATTCTATGACTGAGATTTTTGCGGTGGCCACCTCAGCAGTGCCCACCCCAGCAGTGCCCACCCATTCCCCAGGCAGGGCACAATGGGCCAGCCTGGTCTGGCAGAAGGTTTGTTCATTGTTTGTCTGGCCCAGAGAGTGATGCTTGTATGAGCAGTGTCATATTTAAATGGTGTCAACACTTAACTGGAGGTCACAGCCTATACTCTCCTTGAGTGGTGGCATCATTTCATAAGAAAGCTTTTTCATTAATTAAAGTCCCTTAACCTTGCCTCGTGCTCAGGGTTTCCTACAGAAGCTTAGTTTTTCTGATCAATATATATTACCATATTTTCTAGAAAGAAGCTTTCACCCCCTCAATTAGCAGAGAAGAAATAATTGTGTGCATTTGAAAGCATTTTGTGCCTCTAATACCCATTAAACAGATCAGAGTTGCAATTTGCCTGTTCTTACAGACTTTTGTCTATATCAGTTACCCAAAGGAGCATAAAGCATTGTTTGCTCTCATCCAAATGACATTTCAATAAATGCCAGGGGGAAATGCTGATTCTGTACTACCTTTTTATTTTTTAATTTTTTAAGGTTGAGAGAGAGGGAACAAACTAATGAAAATGCCCCAGCCCATGAATCAGGAGTTTTGGCACTGAGATTTCTACATGGTCTCTGTGTGATCCTGCACAAGTCACCAAAGGCCACTAACAGCTCCTTGCAGCAGGGTCTGGCATTTTATTTTTATGTAGCACCCAGGGCCACTGATTTTGATGAGGTTTCCAGGCAGGAACATGGTTATTAATTTAGCCTCAAAATTAATGGAATTGGGCAGGAGGGGAGAACTGTTTTATCTCTAAAACCTTCCCTGGCTTCCAACTTTCAACACTCTGGGAGGCCTTGAGGCATCACGTGCACTCCCCATCCTGGGGCACAGCCCCTGCAGGTGGACTCACATCCCAGCAAGGCATCCTCCTTCCCTCCTGCTGGGCTGGAATTAATATTCTGATTTCAGTCCCTTTGTCGGGAAAACCTAAAAATTAATTGCCTGTGCACAGGAGAGGTGAACAAGCAGATGCCCAGGAAAGCACAACAGAATTATTGAGTGATTCTGCTTTAATTAAGTGCATCAGAGAGCTGGGAATGGTGGGGCCCTGTGCCTGATGCCAGTAACATCACTGAGAGGATGTGAAGGGCTGACTGCTGCCAAGGGATGATGGAAGGTACTCAAGGAATATAGAAAGCTATTTTAATTCTGGCTTCCTTTGAGAAAGCTGCAGCAATAGCAAATAACCATAAAACTACTGGGGCAAAGCTGCAAACACACCAAGGGCATCCCTCAAGCACTTATCTCTGAGCTTTCTGAAAAAGGAGACCTTTTATCAGTGAGAGAGGAGCCCAACAGACCAGCAGCTGTGAATTCCTTGTCAAAAAGCCTGCAAGCAGCATTGCCAACCTTCTGCTGAATGAAAGTGGTCACCATCCAAAGCACCCAAGAGGAAGGAAGTTGGGGACATCCACCCTTCTGAGTCTGTCTCCCTTCTGAGCCACTGATCATAGAATTCCAGAATCATAGAATGGATTAGGTTGGAAAAGACCTCTGAGATCATCAAGTCCAACTCTTGGGCCAACTCCAGTCCCTTTACCAGATCATGGCACTCAGTGCCACGGCCAAGCTCACCTTAAAAACCTCCAGGCATGGGGAATCCACCCCCTCTCTGGGCAGCCCATTCCAATGCCTCAGCACTCTCTCTGCAAAGAAGTTTTTTCTGCTCTCCAACTTCAATTTCCCCTGGCAGGGCTTGAGCCCCCCGTGCCCCCTTGTCCTATTGCTGAGTGCCTGGGAGAAGAGACCAACCCCCACCTGGCCACAACTTCCCTTCAGGCACTTCCAGACAGTGCTGAGGTCACCTCTCAGCCTCCTCTTCTCCATCGCAAACACCCCCAGCTCCCTCAGCCTCTCCCCACAGCACTTGTGCTCCACTCCCTTCTCCAGCCTCCTTGCTCTTCTCTGGACCTGCTCCAGCACCTCAATATCCTTCCTGAATATCCTCAATATCCTTACTGATGTAAGACAAATTGGGCAAAACAGTTCCCCCTGCCTGGCTTGGCTGCCATGATGTGAAAAGTGAGCTGAAACATGTAATCAAAGCGTTGTTAAGGTTGGAAAAGACCTTTAAGATCATCATCTAACCTGTAACAATAGATAATTGTGTTAAACAATCCCCTAATTCATGGACTGAAGTAGGGGCTGTTGAAGGTTTCTTGCACAATCTTCTGAAACCACATCATGGTGGTTCCTGTCCTCGCTAAGCAAAGGTTACCTAATTCATCTCTGTGTGTTATATATATTTTAAAAAGGACAAATTCACCATGGAATTCCCAATGACCACCCAATTTCCAAGGGCATCTTTGGTTCTCACCTTTTCTCCCTTGGAAGAATGGAAGCTCCATGGCCCAGGGAGTTTAGCAGCCCAGAGCTCTTGATGTAAAGAGCTTCAAACTACATTAACAGGAGATCCAAGAGGAAGGGTTTCATCTCTCTCCTTGCTTGTCCTTCCCACAAGTGGCTGGGCAGTGGCACTGATGGTACCCAGCTGACAGAGGAGTTGGGGCACTGTGGCTTCCTGGCAATGCATCCATCCTTCTGGAATGAGGAGCTTGTCTGCCAACGACCAGTGGGTGGAGCAGAATTGGAGATATTCATCTTAACTTACTGTACCATGGGGGTTTTTTTGCATCCAGCTAAAGCATCCAGACACCTGCTGTTGGTGAGACAGAAAAAATGGCCCTTTTATGGTAAAATACACTTGTCTTCCTGCAGCTTCAACTTTAAGGTAGCAGCAGCTGCATCACTGCAGTGCTTACAAAAGGAGTCCAAGTAGCTCATTTTAGAGAGGTATTTGCAATGTCTGTGAACAATGATTCTCCCTTCAGATGTCCTTTATGGCACAGCTAAAGGATCTTGGCTTGTGTCCACTGCCTGTGCTGTTTTCTTCTCAGGATGTCCCAGTGGTCCTTACAGATCTGCTGGGGGCTCTGGCTGCTCTGCCACCAAGGAGCATCCTCAGATTTTTGTCCAAAGCTCACACTTAAAGCAGGAACTGCGGCAGAATCACTCCAGTCGTTCTGGCACAGTGTCAGCACATGATCTGTCTCTGCTGGGCAGTTAAATGAATTTTTCCCCAGGAAATTAAAGTTCTCATCCCCTCTGAGAGGGGCAGCAGACCCCACTGCCCTTCATTCCTCTCTGTGCCCAGATCTCTTGCCTAGGTCATTGCTCTGTGCTTCTGAGGTGGGCTGAACAACGATGATTTTGGGATCTGCTACCCAAAAGAATGACCAGAAATGGATTCTAAGAAGTCCTATTATTGTATCATTTCCTCAACTTTAAGTCTGAGGACTTGGCCTGAATATTGTAGCAAACTTATGTTGTGTTTTGCTTACAGCCATTGGGATTTTCTTGTCAGGTTATTCTGTCCTGGCTACACAAGAGCTCCCAACCACTCTGTAAAGGAGGGGAAGGACAGATCACATCCCAGACTATGAGATGACCCACCTGGAATTAGTTGCATGGCTCACATATCAGGGAGTGGCAGGATTATTGGTTCTAATTCCTCAGCAATTATAGCTGGCTGCAGTGTTTTAGCCCTCGTTTCCACACCTCTGAAAAACCAAACCACATCACTGCTGGAGAAAATGTGTCTGGGGATCCCAGAGGCAAAAGTGCTGACAAAGAACTCCAGAGAAATTAAAAAAAATTAGTGATCCATGGCAAAGTCTTGCAAGGACATTTGTGGGGTTAGTTCTCAGTGTGCACCAAGCACTGGTGGAAATGGCTCTCTGGATAATTTAAGGCTCCTTCACTTGGTTATTATGGACAATTGCAGAAGAGATCAGGACACTCCTCCAAAGGTTTTGTTATTCTCCTGGGCTATTCACATTCTCCTCTAACCTTTTGGGCAGTGTGACTGCACATGATGGAGCAGCTGGGACAGGTCTGTGCTCCCCACCATAGATATGTCTGTGTTGTCACACCAGAAAAATACACCCAAAACCCCCGTGCTGACTTTCAGGACATCCAGAAAAACTACCTGGTACTAAGACAGGTTTGCAAAGTGCTGCAAGAACCTCCACTGTTCATCCTCAGATGTTGGCGGATGTTCTGTTAAACCCTGGAGCTGAACTTGGATCTATAAAGTTGTTCTTTGAATCACAGAATCATTAAGGCTGGAAAAGCTCTCTAAGATCATCGAGTCCAACTGTTCCTCCAGCATTGCCAAGGCCACCACTAAACCAGGT
Source organism: Sakesphorus luctuosus (assembly GCA_013396695.1). Classification (NCBI taxonomy): domain Eukaryota; kingdom Metazoa; phylum Chordata; class Aves; order Passeriformes; family Thamnophilidae; genus Sakesphorus; species Sakesphorus luctuosus. Next base: position 99,836 of record VWZD01000821.1, on the reverse strand, counting down.
CCCCAAGTGCCACACCCACACATTTTTTGGAAACTTCAAGGCTTCTATGGAGCATGAAGATAACATAAAGCCCCTGATCAAGTGCTAAGGATTTAGAAACAGTGGAGGACAGACTTTAAGTTTTGAACCACACAGAAGGAAAACGAGGATTATCTCCATGTATCATCATAACTGAAACCTCAAAGATGCTGTCAAGTCTTGGTAGAGGTACAACAGAAAGGCTGAGAATGGAATAACAAACAAAGAGCTGCAAGACAGCAGGAAAAATGGAAAAATAACTTCAAAATGGTGGAGATTTTGGCACATCCAGCATAGTCTTGTTACCAGTCAGTGTTGAACCACTGGGAGCCTTTGGGCAATATTGGGATTGTGGCCAGACAGGAAACTAGAGTGAAAAATGAGGAGCATCTCAGGGTCTTCACTGAAGCTGAGCACAGAGAGACCTTGCAGGACAGCCCTAATCACAACAAAGGTACATTTGCTGTCACACTCCAGGGCAGTGGCCCAGGTCTAGCACAGGATCTCAGTGCCTGAAGGTTACAGAGGTGATCATCTGGCAAAGATCAGCTCCAGCCTAGTTAAGCAGAAAGTCAACAGCCCTCTAAGCATCTAAAGCAAGCTATACCTCTGTGTTTTTATGTGCCCACAAAGATAGTGGAATTCTGCACTGCTCCTTTAATTTTTAAAGCATTCTGCTATTTCTGTGGTGTGCATAAACTCTCAGCCTGTTCATAACAACATAAGATCGCAGCGTGGTCTGCTTTATATCTGTATGTATATACAGGCACACAGTGTTGCTCTCAGCATGCAGAATGAATAAATTCTGGAGTAATTTTTCACTGTTGCCTTTATGAACATTAAGGAAAAAAAAAAAACAACCCAAAGTTAAAAACTAATAAATAATTGATTTCGATGAAATTGCTGTTTACTATGTTGAGTGCTAGACCTCAGCTAGCCCAGCCTGCTCTTGGGATCCTCAACATCATTGTTTCTTATTATATCTATAATTTTTCCAGGGAATCCATGAAGTCCCTGTGTGTTTTCCAGGGAATCCATGAAGTCTCTGTGTCTCTGTTTATGCACAAGTTTGAGATCATGTGCATGTGAAGGCAAGGAACAGGATTAAAGAGACAGGATTTCTTTTTCTCTCTACACGCTTTGTGAGTCATAAAATGGGTAGGGCTGGAAGGGACCTTAAAGATCATCTAGTTGAGTGTGTGCAAAAAAGGGATCCAACCCTCTGTTTTGGATGTGCAGGCTCCCTTTATAGTCCAATATAAATGATGGATTCATGACACCTCTCTTGAGAATCAGGCTGGTCACTGGTGGTCAGCAGAGTTCCTGGGGAGCTTTTCTTTTCATCCTAAAAAGGCATTTTAAATGTGCCAGGTGAACCCTGTCCTCTTTGTATATACAAATGTGTAAACACGTGTGTGGGTTTTGTGTAGTTGACCATAATGATATGGTTCTGTGTGTTTATATAATTAGCACATTAATTTTGCTTGGTGTGCACATATAGGTGAGTTTATGGGGTGGGAGTGCTGTATGTTAATATATGACTAACCACAAAGCACTTTAGGGGCATAACATTACACAGTGTAATGAGACACTAGGAAAAACCCCCCAAACAAACAAACCAAAAACAGAAGGGAAGGGAAAGAAAGTAAAAAAGAACTGATCTGTGTGTCTTTCTTGAGGGTTTGCCTTAGAGGAATAAAAGAAGTGACATTCAGAGTCATCTTCCCAGTTTGTTGGAACTGCTGAGAAATTAAGGTTACCCATAGTAGAGTCACAGAATGGTTTGGCTTGGAAGGGACCTTAAGGATCATCTCATTCCAACCCTCCTGCCATGGGCAGGGACACCTCCCACTAGACCAGGTTGCTCAGGGCCCCATCCAACCTGCCTTAGCAACCAGGGTGCTGGCCTGGACTTTAAGAAACAAGGCTTTGCTACAGACCCCCAAGGTAAAAAATTTCTATTTTCTGTCTTCTGCTCTCTGAGAGATGAATTTCATTTCCAATGACTTGACGTTCCTTTCTCCCTGAATTTTCTGCCACTCTGGTCCATTTAGATGTGGACTAGAATGTCTTTTACTACCTGTCTGCAGCAGAGTTGACCTTGGTTGGACACCAGGTGCCTACCAAGCCATTCTCTCTCTCCACTCCTCAGCAGGACAAGGGGAGAAAATGGGATGGAAATAAACTTGTGGGTCAACATACCCTGAGTTGGTTAAAACTTGGTTGTAATAATGCCAAGGTCATGGGTTCAATCCCCTGTGTGGGCCACTGACTTGGGAGTTGGACTCGATGATTCTTGTGGGTCCCTTCCAACTCCGAATAGTCTGTGATTCTGTGAGTCTGTGAAAGCAAAAGCAAACGCTGTGTGCAGAAGTGAAGGAAAATAAAAGATTCATTCAGGTGATGTCCTTCCACTTCCCAGGAAGCAGGAGTTAGCATATGTGGCAGTTCCTCTTTAAGACAAGCATTGTACCAACAAATACCACCCCTCCTTTCTTTTAGTTTGGATTGCTGAGCAGACACCATATGGTCTGGAATATGCCTTTGGTCAGTTTGGGACAGCTGCCCTGGCTGTGTCCCCCACCCAGGATCTTGCCTAGTAATGGGGGGGAATGTTGAAGAGACATCCTTTATACTGTGGCCAAAGCACTGGTGTGTTACCAACACCTTTCCACCGGCCAATACACAACAGAGCCCTGCGAGCGCTATGGGGAAAAATAACTCCATCCCAGTCAGAGCCACTGGGAGGACACAACACAGTGGGATTCTTCTCTCAGCAGGGGACTCCTGCCAGATAAATAAAACAGCACAGATAAACGATTGCTTTGCCACTGGGCTCATTTAACGTCTGATGCTTAAATGAAACAACCCACATGTAAAAGAGCGAGCTGGGAAAAGCGATGCCTGAGCTCTTCCCTCGCTAATTCTAACAGCTCTGGTTTGCTTTGGGAAAGACAGCCCAAAACCTAGGAAAGGATCAGGTCTTAGGGAGATGAGACTACAGCTAGGGGGAAGGAAAAAGCAGGGGACAGGGCTCTGGGTTGATGTTTCTCTAGATTGTTGCTGCCCAGTGCTCAGGCACGTTCTGTTGGATTATCATTTCCAAGCGAGCCTGGATCTGTATTTCCCTTAATGTGCCACTGCTGCTTGTGCTGACCTCTCTCAGGCTGCCCATTACCTCAGCTCTGCTGCCCCTCCTTTCTGATCGAATTACTAAAGCACACAGTGGAGTCTCTTGGCTCAACAAAATTTAATGACAGTGACAACAGAGGAGGATAATAAAGATAAATCAGGTGCTCCCAGGAAGGAAAGATGAAGTAAGAGCAGAGTGAGTTAGAGGGATACAGCGTGAAGTGACCCTGGCAAGTGCATGTTCCTCATCGCCCCTTTCATCTCAACATCTGAGTTTTTTCTGCTTTTGGGGGGATTTGACAGGGAAGAGCAGAGAGCAGAGGGGCCTAAGGCACTAGAGATTTCTGCCTTGGGCACATATTTCCTGGGGAATTTAGGGCACATCACCACCTCTTCACCCTCTCCTCCCCGAGGCTGTAGGTTGAGAACAGACCAGGACAAGTCTTACATTAGACACACTAATGAAGGTGTCAGCTCTGGGGTTTTCATCTCATCTCTAGCCCTGTATACCAATGTGATCCACACAGTAAAGGGAAATGGTGTTTGTAAAGGAGCACCTTCTTTCTCAACGCCTGTAAATCCCTGGGCACACCAAATCATGCTAATCCAGGCTTTTTTTTTGAGAAGCTTTTCTCATGGAAGCCAATGGAAGCAGGCTGGTGTCTCTTTATCGAGGAAACCATGCCTGGCAGGAGCTCTTTGAGAGGTTGAGGCTCGTGTCTAACCTTGCCCACCAGCTGAGGTTGGATGAGGATGTAGGGCTGCAATGAGCAGCATTCAGAGTGTGATGGGCACAGGGGGCATCCCATCTCCCAGGTACAGAAGAGGTAGTTCCAGACTGGATCTGAGCTTCACACCTCACCCAGAGCTCAAAGGAGAAACCACGTCCTGGAACTACAGTAACTGTACCCACGTCCTTCTCCTCCCTCCTAAACACGAGCAGGGACAGAGCTTAGAGTGCCTGTGACTACTGAAATTTATTTTCTGACATTCACCACGTCTCCAGTTGCAGAGCATTTCCTTTTTAATGATAATTCCCGGGAAAAAAAAAAAGCCCACAAAAACATCCTTTAACTGCAATCTCATTCCTCGCCTCTCCCCTCCCACCAGGTTGTTAAATGTTTGCTGCATTGATCTAAACAGCTGAGCACGACACAGTGAGCTGTAGTTGAGCCCTCCTGCAAGCTCAATAAACTTAATGGACATCTTCAAGAACTTTAACTGGGAAGATTTAGTTCCCGAAGAAGGAGGAAACAAACACCCAGAGCAGCTTTGTCTGCCTGTTGTCCCTCATTTTGCCAGAAACAGCTGCTCATGCTGGGATTAGCTCAGAGGTTTGTACTGAGCAGAGGCTGACTCACAAGAACAAAAACAGGAGATCACTACATTTCAGTGCTGGGCTCCAACTGCTTCAGGCTGCACAGGGAGAGAGAAAATTAACTGGAGTGGGAGCTCGATGTGCAGAAACGCTGCACAACTTCTGTGTGTGACAGACGAGCTGGAGAAGGGAGAACCTCCACTCTGCAGGATGAGCAACCGTGGAGCTCCAACCTGAGGGGCGGAGGAGGTGGCTGTCATACTCCCTTAATGGAGCCCATTTGTTCAGGATTCATGGGAGGCAAGTGCTCAGAACAGGAGGAACAAGACGAATTGTTTTACAAAGATCCTGTTTACGTAGAAGTTCCACATCACTCCAGACGCTGAGAGTGGGGAAAAATCTCTCCAGCAGAAATTCCACATCACTCCAGATGCTGAGTGTGGGGAAAAATCTCTCCATCTTATCAAGGGAAGTGGCAGAGTCTTCACCCTCACATGAATTTCCCTTTGAAGGATAATCTCTGAGTTAGTTTAGGGGCATTGGCTTCCACACCTCAATGGAAGGTGCCCCTGCCCATGGCAGGGGGTTGGAATGAGATGGTCTTGAATGTCCTTTTCAACCCAAACCATTCCACGATTCTATGAAAATGGGTGGCCTGGGTTAGAAAGTTGTGTTGGACTGATTGTAAGGGCTGGTGTAGAAAATGGGCAGAAACACAAGGAATCCTCATCCTCAGCTTATTATTGCCATAAATAAGGGTCCAGCATCCTTCTACCCAACAGGCCAATTTAATGTGATATGCAATACCAGAGGCAGGAGAGCAGCTACTGCTTTAGCAACAACTTGTTTTCTTTTAATAACTTATTTTCTAACAGTGAGGAAAGCTCTGGAGGGCATGAGAGGAAAGCAGGAGGTTAAAAGGTTGCTTGGACAGTCTTTCACATTAAATCTGTGCTTTCAACTCAAGAGCTCCTCTCTGCTCATCCTTTTTAGAGGACAGCTTGTGGTTGGAAACAGCTCTGCAGACTGTTCTTATAAGTCCTGAGTAGCCCACAGGGCTTCACTAGACAGGCTCTCACCCCCCAGTTTTATGCTGACGTGAACTCAGGGTCACCTTTCTCTGTGTTTCTGTCTTTCAGGGCAGGACTTCCTCCCCCCTTCAGCCCTGTAACATAATAAACAATGACCCGAAATGCTCAGTAAGCCCATTCCTCCATGGGTAAGCCCTCATTGCCTGAAACAGAGCAGTCTGCACTCCCATCATGGACTGATGGCTGCTGCTAAGTCTGGGGTTTTCCTTTTTTTTTTTTTTGGTTGTTTTTTTTTCCACTACCCATCATATACCTCAATATTGTCACCACCCAATGACTAAACCACAAAGCACCAAAAAATCCATAGTGAATCCCCACTGACAGCAAGATCTAGACCTGCTGTTTTATGGTTATCTTGTACCTTGGTTGACTATAATCAATGCTCCTGAAGTCCAGGATATCCTTCCATATTGGCCAAAGACCTGGAGTCCTGTTTTAATACTCAGCCTCTGAACCTCAGGTTCTGCCTTGCAGGAACCATCTTTTTCTTCTCCAGCGGGAAAGCAGATGAAAGTTCGTGTTCCCCCTCTGTTAAGTCACAATGTGTTATTTTGGGCACCTTCCAGAATGAATTCGTTGTCATCTTGCAGAGCGAGGACAGTGTAAGGCTCTGCCATGTGCTGTATTGATCCCTTGACTTGATTAGTTGGTGTATCGAATACCCCTGCTTTTCTAATCTAATTAATGCAAGATAAATACTCTGTGTTGGGGCCCGGAGTCACGTTCTGAGAGTAATCAGGGAGTGGGGCTGATTAAAACCAGAAGGCTTCAAGGATAATTTATGGACTACTTGACACTGTTGGCAGGTCGGGGTATTTTGGAGGGCTCTGTGTGGTCTGTGGCTCAAAATTGGCTTTTTGGCAGGCTCTGCATCCAAATTCCTCCTCATCCCTCAGTATGATGGCTTTAGGTTTGGAGGGGTCTGATCTCTGGGGTGAGACACAACTGTGGAGGTCAAGACATCTGGTTTCATATCCCACCACCACTGGGACACTGTGCCAGAAAGGCAGACGAGACACTTCATCCATGACCTTAAAAAAATCACCACATGTCATGGTTTGATAAAAATATGCAGCACTAGACATGTTAAATCTGTAAGGAAACAGAAATAAATTATTGAGATGTAGCTTAGTTGCAGTTTGTCCCTGTTTCAATCCAGATCTTGGTGTTTCAAGGCAAGTAAATGCTCTGGATCGATGAGTGTAACTGGACTAGGGAAGGGGATAATGGTAATTCATTTACATGCATGAATTAATTAACTCACCCCACTATGAGGTAAGTAAGACAATTATGGTTGTGATGAAGAGGGAAAAGTGGCAGTGGGAATTTTCATGCCCAAACCAGGGGAATGTGTGCTGCAGACATGGTGAGCACCTGGGGGGGAATTTAGTTCCAGTCACCTCCTGAGGTAGGTCCTACCTCAGGTGGGAGGAAGCCTGGCTGGGTGGATTGTCATACAGGATTCATCTCCCCACTGCTTTGTGTTGTCCTCCATCAGTGGGAGCTCTTATGACACCCCGGCCAGATGATGTTCATCCCTCCACACCCTGATGAACATCTGAGTGTAGGATCACCCTCTCTGAGCCTGGGAACACACTGCAACTGAGAGCAGACAGGCTGTGGAGGAGAAATGAGGAGTGGGAGGGTGGAAATCCAATGCAGTCTGCAGAGAAACTCATCTTGAATGTCTCTGGTGTCCACCAAGGCCAGGGACCAGAGTCTTCTGTGAGTGGTGGGTACTGAGGGCTGGGCCAAGCTCCATCTGCCCTGATTGCAGTTTCTCCATGGTTGGAATGCCATGAAAATTTTCTCAGGGAATAGGGAACACGGGCACAGGGTCACTGATAGGAATGGCAGGGCCATCTATTCCAATTCCTTTCTTTTCCATATACGTTTTCCCAGGCGAGAGCACAGCGGATACAGCCAGGGGAAGGCAAGGGCAAGTTCAGCGACCAGATGTAATTGCATTTTCCTCCACAATTGCCTCCAGGGCTAAAGCAAGGCCCTCCTGTGCCTGTCTCTGTCCTCACAATGCATTCCAGAGAATTGGTGTAAAATCCAGTTAAAAGGCCACTCCCAGGTCTCAGCTGCTGCAGCACAAATTGTGGATGAGTTTCTCCTCTCCCGAACACGCCTGATGGGTTTTGTCATCCAGCCCCATATGGCTGGCTTGGGTTTCTCCTCTCTCCTTGGTCCTTGGTCTCTCATCACAGCCCCTGTAGCTGCTTGTGAGCTCTTTCTAAGTACTTCAGGCTCCATGTTTTACAGCAGTGTCATTACACAAAGATTTCTCTTCCTACACGTGTAAAAGGGAGCCCGAGATTGATGGGGTGTTGGAGTGGATAATCACAAATCCAGCTGCCCCGAGGTAGCTGAGAACAGAGATGGTGCAGGGCAGGGGGAGAAGGGTAGTGGGGCCTGAGGGAGCTTTGTGGGGTACATTTATCACACTGTTGGCAGAGAGATGCAATTTATATGGATGGAGCATAAATCCTGTTTGAGTTGCACGAGGCTCCGTATGGGCAGCTGAGCACCTGGGTCTGCTGTGATGCTGGAAGTTGAGGTGGCACTGCTGTGGCCATCCTGCTCTTCTCTGGCTGTTTCCATGGCTTTTCCTGCATTTCCTCTTCCCTTTCACCTCTTGGCAACCCCGTTCCTCTGCCCAGGCTTGTGCAGCCTCTGTGGAGGGGGATGTATGTGAGCAGGAAGGGCATTTCCATGTGCTCTGGTCATGGTGTCACATCTCTACCAGAGTTACTGAATCCACAGGAAAACCTCTACTTTTTCCCCTCCAAGTCCTTCTCCTGGAGCAGTTTCTGTTCTAGGGATTGCTCTCTAAAGGCTTCATAGAATCACAGAATGATTTGGGTTGGAAGGGATCTTAAAGATCACCCAGTTGCAACCCCCTCCTATGGGCAGGGGCGCCTTCCACTATCCCAGGTTGCTCCAATCCCTTGGACACTTCCAGGGATGGGGCAGCCACAGCTTCTCTGGGCAACCTGTGCCAGGGCCTCACTACCATCTATGTAAAAAATTCTTTCTCAATATCCCATCTAACCCTGCCCTCTGTCTGTTTAAAGCCATTCCCTTTTGTCTGATAACTCCATGCCTTTGTCCCAAGACCCTCTCCAGCTCTCCTGGAGCCCCTTTAGGCACTGGAAAGGGCTCTTAGGTCTCCCTGGAGCCTTCTCTTCTCCAAGCTGAACACCCCCAGCTCTTCCAACCTGTCTTCATTGTTGTCATGATGCTGCAACAGGCACTGTTGAGAACATCTTCTAGCAGAGACCTGGGAAATGACCTCATTTTGCTTTTCCCCAGGCCATGCAGGGGCATCTCTCCTCCTTCATCATCACAGGCCTCTTGGTCCACCTGCACCGAGCCTTTTACTTGGGGAGGATGTCATTGCATTTTCTGAGCTTGTTTGTGCCACAAGCACCTGGAATCCCATGAGCTGGTGGGTTTCAACCCCTCTGAGCAGGTTGACACCCTGCCCTACCTCATGTAGCCCCAGAGGCACTTATGTATCACCATCATGCTGGTGTGTTTTGGGGGTAGTTTACTGGGAATAAAGATTCTCTCACTGGTTCTTACTGGTCTGCCTGCATCTCCACACCCTTCCCCTCAATCTGCAGTGCATATCTCCCTAGATATATTAATTTTCCCCTTAACAAGCTTCTCCAAAATGCTAAAAAAAAACCCCTTTTGGTTTTGGTGTTATGTTTTGGAACAGAGAATAGTAATTCCTCCCTTATTTTGTCCCTGTCATTGTAGTCACTCTTCCCTGGATTTCAGCCATCCTTTTGTGTCCCCCATTTTCCACTCCCAACGTGCAGCCACAAATTCGTTATTCTTCGAGAATCTGCAGCCACAGACACGGAGGGGCCCTGACAATTTGGAATAAGCCCTGGAAATTAAATAATAAATAGAGACACTCCTCCCTTTCTCACACATACTACGTGTTGCTCCAGCAAATGTTGAATAAATCACCGAGCTATGCTGTAATAAATCTTTCATGAGATTAAGGACCATCTGAACTTCAGTGATTGTGTGGGGAATGTATAAATTTCACATGCAGATATAGAGTAAAAAAAGGAGAATCTTTAGATTAGTTATTAACTTTGGAAACACTTGATGAGTTTTGATTCATTAAGTGTTTCAAAGTCTTGTTAATTTAATAAGTACCGATGAGGCTGTAATGTAAGACAACAATCTGTAATTTGGAGGGGGGAAATAATAAAGTAGTCATTACACAGCAGAATGTTTAATCAAAGAATGTGGGAACTTACAGTTTCACATTAATTTGAAAAGGTTGGAGATTTAAAATTAATATTAGCTCTGACACAGGGAGGCTTTCTCTACGAGCAGATAGGGCTTACATAATTACCTAGAACAGAATTAAAATGCCTGTAAATTTAATGGCTTTACCTCTTTAACTGAATCCCCAGGCTCTATAGGTAGAATGGAAACAGAACTAAACCACTCATGGTCCTTCAGATCGTGTAGAAAAACTCACCTGTGGAATTCTGGCAGCAAATCTCCCACTTTGGGATTCTTCTGGTGTTCTGTTCTTGAGTGGAAATTGCTCCTGTGGAACTGAGATATACTGAGGAACACTCAATTAACCTTCATCTGCCATGGAAACATCTCTTGTTGCCCAGAGAAGCTGTGGCTGCCTCATCCCTGGAAGTGTCCAAGGCCAGGTTGGACAGGGCTTGGAGCAACCTGGGATAGTGGAAGGTGTCCCTGTCCATGGCAGGGAGTTGGAATAAGTTGAACTTTTAAGATCCCTTCCAAGCCAAACCGTTCTGTGATTCTATACTGATGACTTTCATCTGACTTGTTACCTGAAGATCCACTGACAGTTGATGGACAGACAGTTATTTTTATGTGATCCTTCCCCTGTACTGAGTTGGTGAGGCCACACCTTGAGTGTTGTGTTCAGTTCTGGGCCCCTGAGTTGAGGCAAGAGATTGAGGGGCTGGAGCGGGGCCAGAGAAGAGCAAGGAGGCTGGAGAAGGGAGTGGAGCACAAGTGCTGTGGGGNATCCATTCTGTGATTCTGTGATTTTATGATGTGACCCATCTTAGACAGAGGATTCCACTAATCCTTGCCTGGAATTTTCCATGTCTATGCTACCCAAGGAGGGACCATGGACAGCTTATTTACATGTCGCCACTGACATTTCACACCTTGAATTTTATCCACAACTGCAAGTGCATATTTGTGTCATCTGTGCTGAGTGTGTGTTTGTAGGATGGAGAAGAGCAGTCCAAGTGGACTTCACTGCTGAGTGTCCATCTCCAAGACAAAAAAAAACCCCAAGTCATTGCTGGAGCAAGGGCAGTTGGATGATTTCTTAGAGCTGTTGATGCTTCATATTTTTCTGGGCAAGCCCCATAATTCTAAACCTTATTATTTTCTCATTTCTCCTTATCCTGACGGGGTCCTGTCTCCCCATGACTCTTCATTTGGTGTGGTCATGTGGAGGACAGGGTGACACTCTGCAGCTCAGCAGAGTGGGAATGATGGTGTGACAAGGAGCAGGAACAGATAAATGTGATTTAATTTGTCCTCTGTCTGGACTCAACTTAGGTAACCAGGACAAATCTGTCCAGACACAGTTTGTCACTCTGTAAGTGTCTGTCCAGGCTTTCTCCTGTTCAAGGACAAGCAGAGCAGGGAGCAGGTTCCTCCCACAGTGGAGCTGCTGGGAAAACCAGTTGGGATTCAGCTTGGAGAGCAGCACTAGCAGGCTGGAAAGCTGGATAATGAGATGGATCTCAGGCCTGTGTGGGCTCAGCTTCGCTTTGCTGCCGCTGCACATGTCCCATGGGACTCCTGAATATGGAAAAGAGCTGACTTTGGGAAATGGAGAGCAGAAACCCCGTCCAGTTTGCAATCCTGTCTCACTCTGCTCCCAGAATGCAAATCATCAGCTCTGGTCTGTGGGTGGAAAGGGATTTTTCCCTCTGCAGAAACACAATGGATTTCTGCTCTCACTGAGTGAAGATCTTCATTGTGGTCTGGAAAGAGAAAACCCTGGACAAGACAAAGCTGGGGAATTTGAAGGAGTCTGTTAGTCAGTTTGGAAGGGAAGACTTTATGTTTTTGTGGGTTTCAACCACTTTGGAGAACAACCACCCTCTAAAGACATTTTCCTGCATCTTGGTTGAATATTTTATCTTGCAAACTGCTGGTTAAAGAAGTGCTGGCTTTTCCCTCTCTAGTATATAGCTGTTCATTTATTTCCCTTCCTTGCAGGAGACTAAAACTATTATTTCCTTTAAATAGCACTTGAATCATGCTCATTGTTACTTTAATGTCATTTTGGTAAGGGGAGGGAAAAAAAACCCCAAATATCTGAATTGCACTTTGATGCCAAGTTCACAGATTTATTCTGAGGACTCACACACATAACAAGGGAAAATTTACTCTAATTTTTTTGATTTACTATAAATTTACTATAAAGTTTTATCCTAACTTGTGCACAGCTGCAACCTTCTCCCAGTTTTTGGCATTATTTCCTGTGCCCACTGAACACTTTTATTCTGTATTTTTGATCCAGTTTCCATTGGTTGCCCCCTTGGATTGACAGGTCATACTTTTAAATGATCCCTGCTCTTCACAGTTATTTTTCTTATATACTTTCATGGCACCAGGAGATGAATAATGATAAGGAAGAAAAGGCACCTGATATTTATAAGATTATTGCAAACTGTGTCCTCAGGTGGTTTTATGCTCAGCAAAGAGACTTATTTTGGGGTGAATAGTAGTTTCCAAATATATCTCTATTAATGAATGGATCATTTGTAAGTTCTACCAATTTTTCCACAGGGGGGAAACAAAAAAAAAAAAAAAAAGAAAGAAAAGAAAAGGAGATTTTCTGAGAAGAACTGAATGTGTGATTTTTACAGCGTTCCCTCCACGTAGGGATGCACTTTGTTCTTCCTGGGATAACTATTAATTCCATGCAATGTTCAGGTAAACTGGAGGGCAGGTAACATTCTGTGCTGACCTGCAGCATCACATCCACATTATGGACCAGCGGATAGGGAGGGAAAAGGAGAGGGATGGCATGAATTGGAATAAAATTTGTCATTTTTCTTTGTCAAAAGTCATGAGATCTTCCGTGACAATGGAGTGGGAATGAAAGGACTGGCTTTGAAGAGGAAACTAGAGGTAGCAAAAAGGTACAAAAGCCTGTAATGATCCTGTAATGATCCCAAAAACAGGGAAGAAGGTTGATGTAGGTGAGGAAAGATGAAGCTGATTATACCTGAAGTGTGTTTGATCAGAAAACTGGCACAGAAAAAGGCCTGGAGGGGATCAGATTTTGGGTTCTGGGTGCATGCACATGTTGGGGTGTTGGCAGGTGTGTACAGACACCTGGCTAAGCAGCAAATTGTTACAGCACTTATTTTGAGGTTGGAAATGATAATTCCATTATTTCTGCTGTTTTAATTTTTTGGGGGGAGGAAAAAAAGAAGCATATCCTGCAAGTGAAACTCCAACCACAGAGCTTTTTTGGGTCTAAAACTGAATTATTTGAACCTTGTCTGCACAGCCAAATGGTCAGATCTAAACAGGGAAAGCCCAGATGTGAGAAACTGAGTCAAACTGAAGGAAAGAAGGGAAGAAAGGTCTTGGAGTGTCACATTGGTCCCCTGCAAGCTTGGAAAATTAATTTTCTTTTTATTTTTTACCCTTTTAAAAAATTATGGAAGTTCATGTTTAGACAGAAAAAATGAGAACAGCTTAAAAAAATGTTACAGTAGTGCAAAACACTTTTCCCATTTACCTGGCTCCATAAATTCATCAGTGAAAATCCATTAGTAAAAATGAACGATGGTGTGCATGGAAAGATATTTTCAGTAGCAGATACCAGATTACATCACAGGGTGAAGATGAAAAAGCAACTTCTCTGGTTGTTTTGGAAGGCTCCAGTAGCTCAATTCAGAGCCTACATCAACCTAAACTCTTTGGCTGAACAGTGTGATGTGGGATGAGTTGAAGTCCTCACTCCAAGACTATTTCAGGATGAAATCTCATTCCTCTCACCAAACTATTTTTGTCCCTAGTTTTTGTCATCATCACAAAGGTCCAGCTTCAGGGAGGGATGGGCAGTGGTGAAGTTGCCCAGAGCTGTGTCTTACACCTGTAGAAGCCACTGCAGAAAGGAGGAGAAGTTCTGATCTTCTCAGTGAAGATTTGGAGCCCTCAGGTGGCAAACGAGGGGTTTAAGTGATGGAGAGTTTTCAGGTCAGATGTTCAATGACTTAGGGAATGTCATGGTTCAGGGATCCCTCACATAGTGGTGGAAGTAAGTGGAAGGAGAGGGCTGGAAGCACTTGCCTGTGCCTGGGAGATCCACAGGGAAGTCCTGCAGCTTGTCCAGAGGAAGGATGCTCTGACCTCAGAGTGCTGAGGGGTTCATCCAGCACACAACCCATCAGGCTCTGAACCACCAGGAGCTTTCAAATCCACAATTTCCCTGCCACCTTCCCAGGAGGGATGGCCCATGCAGTGTTCAGGTAAACTGAACCATCTCTTGGCAGTGTGAGTGCAGGAGCAGGGCTGCATTTCTCTCTCACACCCTCAGATGTGGCTCTCTGACCTTCTGAGCTGCCTGGAACGGGGGACAAGGACACTCTTGGTGTTCTGTGTTGGCCATGCCATGGATTCTTGGATGGTGTGATGAGTTAGGGTATAGAATGGGGAACAAGGACACTCTTGGTGCTCTGTGTTGGCCATGCCATGGATTCTTGGATGCTGGGACGAGTTAGGGTATAGAACAGGGGACAAGGACACTCTTGGTGTGCTGTGTTGGCCATGCCATGGATTGTTGGATGCTGGGATGAGTCAGGGTGTAGAACGGGGGACAAGGACACTCTTGGTGCTCTGTGTTGGCCATGCCATGGATTCTTGGATGCTGGGACGAGTCAGGGTGTAGCTCCTGATGGAGCTGCTGTTTCTGGGAGTATTTGCAGAGCAGAGCCTGGCACAAAATGAACTCCCATCTGTTTCAGAATAGGGATTGTGCCGCCTGTGCCACGCAATGCCAGGGATTTCACACCGAGCTGAGCAGTCCCGGTTCACTTCCCAACAAACTCCACAAGCCATGGCAGCACAGCTGGCCCAGAGGGAGCAGCCTGCTGTGTGCTGGACAGACACACAGACCTGGCCAGGCTGGCAGATGGTTTTCTTGAACAAATCCTGCAGGAATTCCTCAAATCCTTCTCTAGCCCCAAACCAGATTGGACATACCAACTGTGATCACTTTAAGGGACAGTAAACATTCCAGCCTGCTGTTCTTCAGTGTTGCCAGGCCCTGCTTGTCTCTGCAACCAGCAGGGAAATGTGGGAATTCTCTTCAAACCATCCACCATTTCTCTTCAAACCATTTGTGTTTTCTGATACTCCTTTGATCCTTTCAGCCTGAGAGAATTGGCTTCCTCTGTTTCCTGACTGTTTATTCACTGTACCAGTAGCCAAAGTGTGGTGTTCCTGGGTAACTGGCCATCTGAGTGGGTCACCACTGTCATTGAGCTGGTTTTGGGTGGCTCAGGCAACACATTTTTTGGGCTGATACCCTACAGTTGCTCCACCACCCTCAAAACTGGTGCCAAAGGCCATAAGATGGAATTACACCATGGACTGTAAGATGCCATAAGGCCATAAGAAGGTCTTATTTTTGGGAATTAAATATCGTCCATGGCAAATCTGGTGATACCCTTGACTTGCCATGCATTGTCAGGGTTTACCAAACCAGCTGTGTGATCTCAGTCATCATTTCCACCCTACTCTCCTGGAAATCCTGTTTGAACACAGGGATGTGCAGTGATGGATCCTGCAAAAGAGACCCCTTGATCTTGCCTAGTAAACGTTAAATATTCCAGGCAATGATCTGGAAATATTCTGGATATTCAAGTTTGACCCCAAACTGTGCCTGATTTATTAAATTTTTAGTAGATCAAATAAAAGATGGCAATTTGATCCATTCTCTTCTCTCCTGTTAGACAGTGACCTCCTGACTGTCTAGAACTCCCTGAAGGGAAGTTGTGGCCAGGTGGGGGTTGGTCTCTTCTCCCAGGCACTCAGCAATAGGACAAGGGGGCACGGGGGGCTCAAGCTCTGCCAGGGGAAATTGAAGTTGGAGATGAGAAGAAACTTCTTTGCAGAGAGAGTGCTCAGGCATTGGAATGGGCTGCCCAGAGAGGGGGCGGATTCCCCATCCCTGGAGGCTTTTAAGGTGAGCTTGGCCGTGGCACTGAGTGCCATGATCTGGTAAAGGGACTGGAGTTGGCCCAAGGGTTGGACTTGATGATCTCGGGGGTCTTTTCCAAGCCAATCCATTCTAGGATTCTGTTCTGTGATTCTATGATTTTACATGCGAAGACACAGATAGAAAGGAGCAAGAAATGGATTTGAAGTGGTTGGTGAACTTGAGATGGGAATTGGACCTACATAATCTGGGTTCCTCTAGATGTTCCTGTAGTCAGTGCTGAAAAAGGTAATTTCTAACAGTAGAGAATCAATTCTTCAGCTACTCTAAAAAATGAAGATTTCTGGGAGGTGAGGGATGAGATGAAAGTGGGACAACCTGCACTGCCAGGGTGGGGTGCCCACCCAGCTGCTCTGACCATGCTCACAGCTACAGCTTTGGTTAGAAGGGGATCCATTATTTATTTCATTTTTTAGTAAGGGTGGTTTTTATTGGTAACTTCCTCTTTTACCCTTTTCTTCCTTTTCCCCTGTCCTCCTCCCTCTCTCTCTCCCTCTCTTACAACATGTTTTGGGAGGAGTGAGACAGTGACTGAAGGCTCACTGTGTCTCATGCACATGGAGCTTTTGCAGGCTGCTGCTTTTGCCATCCACATCCTGGAGATTAGATGCAAGATGGATCTTCTTTTCTCTGACTTGTCTGACAAACTTAATGTGCAGCTGCATAAAATATTTTCCCTCCAGGCAGTGGAAATGTCATGCTGTGTCTCAGTTGGTGACATGGGCATATTTAAATAGGATATTTCTTACCAGGCAGCATTTCAGGGGACTGTCTCCTGTGAAGTAGCCCTGTGGCCTCCTGCACTGGACACTGCCTGGAATGTGGAGCACACTGCACACACAGGGCACTCAGCACTGTCTGTAAGGTGCATTTGAACATTGTTATTACAAAATTGATGTGGCTGAAACACACACCTCGATCTAGACTGAAAATAGAGCCTCTCCTGTGAAGACAGGCAGAGAGCTGAGATTGCTCATCCTGAAGAAAAAAAAAGGCTTTGGGGAGACCTTAGTGCTCCTTCCAGTGACTAAAGGGGCTCCAATAGAGCTGGAGAGGGACTTTGGACAAGGGCACGGAGTAATAGGACAAAGGGGAATGGCTTTAAACTGACAGAAGACCGGGTTAGATTGGATATTAGGAAGTAATTCTTGGCTGTAAGGGTGGTGAGACCCTGGCACAGGTTGCCCAGAGAAGCTGCGGCTGCACCATCCCTGGAAGTATTCAAGGCCAGGTTGGATGGTGCTTAGAGCATCCTGGGACAGTGGAAGGTGTCCCTGCCCATGGCAGGGGGCGTGAAATGAGATGATCTTTAAGATCTCTTCCAACTTAAACTATTCTGATTCTGTGTTTCTGTGGCTCAATGATTTTATGATAAGTGCATGACACAGGGCACGTGCTCCTGAAATACACTGTACATGAGCTCCACAAAACATGCAGCACACACGGGCTGCTTAAAACAGTGGATGAAATACAAGCCAGGCTTGTATTGGAGCTGTGTCTCCCCAGGCACCATAAGGACTGTGCGCAGCCCATCATTGCAGCTTGGGGTCACCATGTGATGCTGCATCCACATCCCACGGATACTCCCCAACATCCCACCTTCAAGCACCTCCACACTCGAGCAACTGAGCAGAAACATGACTTGCCATGGAATGTGACACTTGTTTGCACACTCACGATGGTGGCATGTGCTCCATTATGTGAGGACAGAGACACACCACATGTACACACATGAAACATGCGTCTCATGCGCTTGCTCACTGTGTACATCCATGTCCATCAGATGCTCCCCAACATCCTGCCTTCAAACCCCTCCACACTCGAGCAACTGAGAACAAATGTGACTTGCCATGAATGTGTCACTTGTTTGCACACCCATGATCATGGCATGTGCTCCATCACAGAATGGCAGAGACACATCACACATACATTGTATCAAACACGTCTCTCATGCTTGCTCGCTGTGTACATCGCGAAGGCTCCGTCTCCGTCTCCATCCCATATTTTCCCGGCAGGCACATGAACAGATGCCCAGTGCATATGGATCTGCAGCACAAGCACAACACACGCACGGAACGGGCGCGTCAGGCTGGGCAGAAGGGAAGCTCTGGCTCTTCCCCCCTTCTCCACATCAGCTTTGGTTCCCTTTCCTGAGTTTCCTGGGAAAGGCTTTGTGTTGCAGATGTCAGCTCATGTTGGGGAGTGTCTTCTTTCCCTTTTCTTAAATAGCTGCCCCTGAAAAACATTATTTGTCTTGGAGGTGGATTTGTATTTTTTTTTTTTATGCACAGAACAGGAGATTCTAAGCCTGAAGGGGAACACATAAAAATAAAAAACCATAAGGGAAATGGTGAATCATGCATTAAAATATGCAGGAAGTTGGGGATTTCAGTTTAATGCTATGGGACAACATGCACATGCCAGTGCTTCCAGGATGGCCAGAGATGCCTGATTTGCCCAAAGAATCTTGTTGCTTTGTCTCTTTTGATTACTCTTCTAGTCCTTTAGGCCTAAGAGGACTGGCTGTCTCTGTTGATGCCCAGTGTGCATTAGGAAATAGTGTAATCACACACTGCAATGGTGAACTTGGGCCCCCAGCTCCTTCTCTCCATTGTTGGCACAGGGAATCAGTGTCAAGCAGCTCTGGCTAAGAGCTGACTTGAGTCTTCCATCATCTTCTCAAGAGAAAGCAGAGTAAGAGATGTTCAAAGCACTCTGAAATCTGGACATCCCCAGACACTTGTGATTTATTGCAGGGTCCATTTTCAAATGGGTGTGTTTAGACCTGCCCAGCATTTTATAAGGTGCCAGTCTATCTGTTTAATCATACCCTCCCTATCTGTTGAGTTGCTGTGGAGTAGCTTAGCTAAACAAGAAAATAAAGTTTTAAACTGAAGTAAAAGGCAACAAACAAAACAGTCTGGTTTAACTCTGCTACTTTAAATTAAACTCATATAAAGCTTGTGTGTAGACAAATCCCAAATCTTTCATAGAATCCTAGAATTGATTGGGTTGGAAAAGACCTCCGAGATCATCAAGTCCAACCCTTGGTCCAACTCCAGTCCCTTTACCAGATCATGGCACTCAGTGCCATGGCCAAGCTCACCTTAAAAACCTCCAGGGATGGGGAATCCACCCCCTCTCTGGGCAGCCCATTCCAATCCCTCAGCACTCTCTCTGCAAAGAAGATTTTTTCTGCTCTCCAACTTCAATTTCCCCAGGCAGAGCTTGAGCCCCCCGTGCCCCCTTGTCCTATTGCTGAGTGCCTGGGAGAAGAAGCTTAACCTCTGTGGACACATAAGGTGGGCTCAGCAGTGGGTTTGGATGAGCATTATATCACTGAACTCAAATAAATAACTTCTAGTGCTAAAGTTTTATCCCATAGTGTGTGAACTCTAGTGATGAAAATCACATTTCTACTGTGTTGTGAAGAGGACAAACCAGTGACAACTGAAGTTTGAGACTTAGTGTGTAGAGGAACAGTTTTCCTTTGCTTTTACTGGTCGTGATTTTACTAAACTGAATTAATGGAAATTAAAAAGAAGCAATGCAAGCAAACTTTTTTTTTTTTTCCTAGGATGGGGACTGGGATTGCTTCTGCAAACAGCATTTGCAAAATCAGTCCTTCAGGCTTTCTGTCTTGTCACCAACACCTTGAGTGCATCAGCGTTTGGGAGTGAACCTTACCATGTGCCTTGGGGAATAAACACCAGGGCACAGCTAAACCAGGGATCTATATATAACTCCAAGGAAGGAATGCACGAGCTCTAACTTGTCAGGTATTTTCTCTAATGAAGGCTGAGCTGTATGAAATTAGCACCAGGGAGGTCTGCAGGCCAGATGCTCTGGCACATAGGCCAGGGCTGGGAGTTTTAACTCCGTGGTCAGCCTGGTATCAGCTCTACATGGCACAGACATGTCAAGAGAAGTTCTCTGCAGCTTCTCACCATGGTAGATCTGGAGTTTAACCAGTCCCAGGACATGATTACACTTGACTGATGATCTGCTCATGTTGGTCTGACCACTTCTCCCCATCTGATGTCCATTCTGGCTTTATGGTCAGTTTAGGTTCAGGTCAAATCAATGGGCAAGATCTGATTTGTTTCTCTCAGAGCTCATTAATGGACAGCTTTTTGTAAGGGGAAGAGTTTGTTTAATAGTCAGTGAGTTCTGGAAATCAGCAATAGGTAGAAGAAAGTTAAAAAACTCTCCCATGGGAAAAGGAAGTCTCCAGTTCTACTTAGAGTAGAAAAAATACACCACAGAATCAAAAATACAAACCCCCTTCTGTAAGTGAGACAGACGTGGCCCAATTTCCCGAGGTGCTGAACAACCTGGGTGGAAATGCAGAAAATCAGGTCAATAGTTAATTTGCATCCTTGGACCTCACTGCCTGTGACCTCTACATTGACCTTCTGGTCTTCAGGCCTTGCTCTTGTTGTCCTGAGCTGTTTACCCTCATCTTTCTTATTTCCCCTCTGCCTGCTGCATCCCTTCTTCCCTTCCTCCTTGAGCAACTGTTCCTGGATCTAAAGGATCTAAAGGTTACCTTACTGGATGATCTTTAAGGTCCCTTCCAACCCAAACCATTCAGTGATAACCCACATGTGCCTCAGCACAAACAATCTGCCAAGTTTGGGCCTCTTGACTTCTGGGCTGGGATCAGCTGCACAGAAATGGATCCAGGAGAAGCTGTTTTCCAGATGTTTTTTTTCCAAGTAGCATATCATAAGGGCCCATTCCTTGTCTCTCCAGCTGGTTTTGAGTGATTCCTTTCCTTTGTGCACTCATTTATCCAAGTTGACTTAAGTGGTGAATACCTGATATGCAGATAACAGGGAGTCAGTTAATCATGTGAAAAATGATGCCCCAGGACTCTTGGAATTCTTGCTGAGTTTGCCTTCCTTTTGAGACACCAATTCATGCCATCAACAGGATCCTTAGCTGATACTGAATGTTAAATCAGGATTAAATTAGGCATAAGTTGCTCTTAATTTTATCAACTTTCTCTGCTGCCTTGGGAGCCTTTCCTTGATGCCCCCATATTTATCTTCCAGGCTTTGTTTTTAAGCAGCAGACATGGATCAGGTGGACAGTGAGTTAAGGTCTAGGTAACAGAATGAACAAAACCATATCAATTAATTAAAAGAAGGCTTAGGGCTTCCTTTGGCAAGCAGTTTTCCTTCACTTAGCTGAATTTGAACTGAAATCACTGCCAGCTGATTTATGCAGAGTGGTGTGAATATCTGGGCAGCGTTTGCCGTCTTCGGAAAATTACATTTGTTCCTGTTTGCTCTGCTTTTCCAGAAGCCTTCCAAAGGCTTGTTTGGGAATATGAGCTGGGGCCAGATGAGCATGTTGACTAGATAAGGTTATCCCAGGCAGCTGGGGTCCAGGAGTTTACTCATTGTCCTCTGCCACTGACCCTGCTGTCACCACCTAGTCCGTGGAAATTGGGGTTGTTTTCCTTTGAGAGGCAACTGGGAGAGTGTTCTGGAGGATATTCATCTCCAAAACACACAGGCTCCTGTGTTCTGTTGCCTGCCTACAGCCCTCATTCTCCATCTGCTGCTCAGCCTCCCATTATGCAAATGAAGGACGCTCGCTTCAAGTTGATTTCTTAATTTAATAAATGTAATTTAATAAATCCTAATGCAATACATTTCTAGTGAATGAAAGGAGAGCTGGCTGCATAAAACAGCATCAGCTGTCAGACAGCCCACCCTGTTCCCCAGGAGCTCACACTGCTTCAGGGATTGTTCCTCTTGAGAAGACTTTGCCAAATCAGATCAGTAGCCCAGCTCTGCCTGGGTCTTGCTTTTGATCATGGCCAGAAGTAAAAATTAACTGACCTGTCACTGAGATGGAGCCAGGATAAGGATCAGACCATGGCAAGAGGGAGTTGTGTGCAATGTGACACTGGATGAGGTTTTCTGGTTGGGGACCACAGTGTCACATCTCATTGATGTCCCCTCTCTGTCCCTGCAAACTGGATTTTGTTTCAGTTCTTTTCCCCCTGCTTGTCAGTGAAGCAGAAATGAGTGGGCATCACATTTATCCCCTTCTGCAGAATGAATTTCCTGGTGTTTACCACCCAGATTGGAATGTGCAATGCACCAGAGAAAGGTGTTTGAAAGGACCTCCTTTTTGGGCAGGAGCTCAGACAACTTAGCCTGGTGATCCCTATTTCCCAAGCAGATTCACAGTATTTGATAAGACTTAAATGGAATTCTAGAATGGATTGGGTTGGAAAAAACCTCCGAGATCATCAAGTCCAACCCTTGGGCCAACTCCAGTCCCTTTACCAGATCATGGCACTCAGTGCCACGGCCAAGCTCACCTTAAAAACCTCCAGGGATGGGGAATCCACCCTCTCTCTGGGCAGCCCATTCCAATGCCTGAGCACTCTCTCTGCAAAGAAGTTTTTTCTGCTCTCCAACTTCAATTTCCCCTGGCAGAGCTTGAGCCCCCCGTGCCCCCTTGTCCTATTGCTGAGTGCCTGGGAGAAGAGACCAACCCCCACCTGGCCACAACTTCCCTGATGTGGCACTTCCAGACAGTGCTGAGGTCACCTCTGAGCCTCCTCTTCTCCAGCACAAACACCCCCAGCTCCCTCAGCCTCTCCCCACAGCACTTGTGCTCCACTCCCTTCTCCAGCCTCCTTGCTCTTCTCTGGCCCCGCTCCAGCCCCTCAATCTCTTGCCTCAACTCAGGGGCCCACAACTCAACACAACACTCAAGGTGTGGCCTCCCCAGGGCAGAGTCCAGGGGAAGGCTCACTGCCCTGGGCCTGCTGGCCACGCTCCTTTGGATCCAGGCCAGGAGCCCATTGGCCTTCTTGGCCACCTGGCCACACTCTTGGCTCCTCTTGAGCTTCCTGTCCCTCAGTCCCCCCAGGTCCCTTTCTGCCTGGCTGCTCTCCAGCCACTCTGTGCCCAGCCTGGAGCGCTGCAGGGCTTGGGGTGGCCAAAGGGCAGGACCTGCACTTGGCCTTGTTGAACTCCAGCCCATTGCAATCAGCCCATCTCTCCAGTCTCTCCAGATCCCTCTCCAGGTCCCTCCTGCCTTCCAGCAGGTTGACTGCAAGGTGAGAGTGGACTGTTGTAATCTCCTAATCAAACCCCCCTCAAATTAAACCAGGGACTTCTCTGAATTAACTCCTGTTTGCAAAGGGTAAGAGAGTCAGGTCTTTTTAATGTGTCTCCACCAAGGTGACACATCAAGCTGTGCCTTCTGGGCTAGAAAACACCTACTTGGTCCCTGAAGGCCAGCACAATTCTTGGCTCAGTAGCCAGCTGGGATGAAGTTTAAAATCCAAATTTTCAAGGCATCCTGAAGAGGATGGTCAACATGTAAGAGATTGTGGCATTTTGCATCAGGGCACCCTAAAGGAGTTTTAAGGTTTCTGCAGAGGGGACTTTACTGATCCTACCACACATTTGGAGAGTGATACATAATTCCCATGCCCATAACTAAATATCTAAAAATGGTAAGAAACACCCTCCATAAGTAAAGTTTCCCTGCCAAGTAGCCAGGATATATCCCTAAAGCAAAGCAGGAAATCAAAATGGAAACTGAACTATTGCAACTTTGGCAAAAGCAAAGAGGAAAGAAGCAATTAGTGTGACTCTCATTATTTGGATGCCATTCCTGCAAGGAAGACTATTCTGACCTGTCCACAGCAGCACTCACAATAACCTCAAGCACAAAGATGGGACAATCAAAGGTTTCTTCTCCCCCTTTTTCTGTTTCTTTTCTTTTTTTTTTCTTTTTGGACATCATTATCATTTAAAAAAAAACCACCAAACCCACTCTGCCCTCATAATGAATCTTGGGGTCAAATGTTCAGCCACTTAAAAAAGGGAAACACATGTATGTGCTGCAAAAGCAGTTGCTGGGTGATGAGTTACATATGTAGGAAACCAGCATACATATTCAAAAGGAGACTGTGAAGGCACCAACAAAGATGTATTTTTGGTCACAGACACAATTATGCTCTTTTTATTTTACATCATTCAAAATTTTCCATGACTACCTTCATCTTGTTCTTAATATGAATCTTTTATTTATAGGCAAAAATTAACTGTCATTGTTTGGGGAAGACAATGAGAACAAATTTATGTCAGTTCTT
The DNA here is from genome assembly GCA_013396695.1 of Sakesphorus luctuosus. NCBI lineage: Eukaryota > Metazoa > Chordata > Aves > Passeriformes > Thamnophilidae > Sakesphorus > Sakesphorus luctuosus. The sequence continues at coordinate 75,864 of VWZD01000821.1, read as the reverse complement.
ACTTTTTCCCTCTATTTTTCCAGCGAGAAAAAAGTCTGTGTCTCTGTGTAGGTTTATTAAAGTAAAAAAAAAAAAAACTAAATCTCCAACAAAACAAAATAAAACTCCTTAGATTTTTTGTGTGTGTACGGAATAGAAGAATTGTTTAGGTTGGAAAAGACCTCCAAGATCATTGAGTTCAGTTGTTAACCCACCACTAACCCATGTCCCCAAATGCCACATCTGCACATCCTTTAACTCCCTCCAGGGCTGATGATACCACCATTGCTTTGAGCAACCCCTTTTAGTGCTTGATCACCTTTCAGTGAAGAGATTTTCTATGATATCCAATCTGAACCTGCCTGGGCACAGCTTGAGGCCATTCTCTCTCCTCCTGTCCCTGTTCACTGGAGCAGAGCCCGACCCAGCCCAACTCCCCCCTCCTGGCAGGGCCTTGCAGAGCAAGAAGGTCCCCCCTGGGCCTCTTTTTCTCCAGGCTGAGCTCTCCCAACTCCTGGTGCTCCAGCCCCTTCCCAGATCTGTTCCTTTGTCTGGACATGCTCCAGCCCCTCAATGTCTCCCTTGTCATGAGGGGCCCAAAACTGGGCAGAGAACCCGAGGTGCCTCAGCAGTGCCATCACAGGGGACAGGCCCTGCCCTGGTCCTGTGGCCACACTATTCCTGGTTCAAATCAGGATGCCTTTGGCATTTGGTGGGGTGAGAGATGGGCATTCAAAGCAACTAAAGGAAATGACTTCACCTTCCACGTGCCCACCCAGGTGAGCACCTGCTATTCCTTTCCTCAAACACAGAGCAAAGACCCATTATTCTGCCTGCTGTTCCCTTGCTGGGTTTTAGGGTTATTAGAGAGATGAAAGAGAAAATTGCTCTCACTCCTGAGTTTGAGTGTGTGGGAGGAGTGTTCGAGAACTCAAATTTCAGGTCCAAAGCTCTTTTCAACAACCCCTCAAACCCTTTGCCTATTTCCTGCAGGTGCCTACAATAAAACTTCCATGGTGGGCATGGGAATGAAGTGCCCAGCTAATATTAGCATCTTGGAAGGGCACTGAGCACAGAAACCCACTCTGCTCCTCTGGAAACCAGAGCAGGGCAATAGGGACCATCTGTGAAGGAGCAGCGTTATCCTCCCTTGCAGTCACTCAACGCTGCGAATTCTCGGAAAAATCCTCCGTGTGTATCAGGCTGAAGTGTTGTAAGAGGACACGTGGGGCTGTGGGTGGGTGTAAAGCACACAGACTTCCAACAGCTGGCAGTCCTGCTCCCATCCACAACAGAGAAAGGGCAGGATGGTTTTTGGAAAAACACCAGTCCCACCAGAGACTGCGTCACACCGAGAAGGCACCTTGTTCTTGTGGTCCAGCTTGTCCCAGGTGGGGTCTTATTTGCACAGGATTGGGTTTCCCTGTCCTGCTGCATCCTGATTCACTCAGGGAGTGTGTGCACAGGTTCCTGCTCCAAGTGGTGACACAGCTGGTCAAACATCTTGTAGCAGAACTAAGAGAGAACTAAGTTGGCCTTCTGAGGTTACAGGAAAAAATGATGCAGGTTCTGGAAGCTGCATCCACCAAGGGGTCAGCTGTGGGTCATCGGTGCAGAATGAATAGGGCAAGATGCAACATGAATAGATGGACTGTGAGGGGGAAGTTATCACCTCTGATAAGTCCTGAGGATTTAGCACTAGAAGAAACTGCCAGGGATCCATGAGGAGCTGTTATCACCCCTGGTGGGAAGGTCAGGCTTGTCCCTTGCTGACCCTGTTTCTCTGGCAGCATCATCTGGGTGCTCATAATGTATCAGGGAGATAAAAGAAGTATCTTTGCAAGAAATATCTCCGTTGACTGCCAAGGAAGCTCTTCTTCTTCACTGGCAATGGACAGCGCTTTGTTTTCTCCATCTGACTCTGATTTTGGCTGACTCCTCTGGTTTGGATGCAGTTCCTGCATCCAGGATGCAGGAGGATGGATGGAGGAAGCCTCTGGCCTTTATCCATTTCTCCAAGTCACCATTTCTCAATTCTCTCTTTTTGGAACTGCTCTATACATTTCTCCTGGGTCATCATGGAAAGTCCAAGGTGGGGGTTACCATTTACTCCAAAGGCTGCTCACTGGTACCTGCCTGATGTATCAGCCAGAGGGGAATGAGAGCCAAGGGAGAGCAACTTTGATGCATAGGACAGTGTTGTCTGTTCCCAGATGCTTTTGGACAGCTCACTGAAGACAATTTCTACCTGTCCCTCACTCTTGGCCTTGCAAGACTTGGCCTAGGTTTGCCAGGGAAGATGCAGCAAGTCCTTAGCGCAAGCCTTTGGCAGTTATGAATCCGAAAAAGAGACAACACTCAGGCTTTTATTTGAATTAGACTTTTCTCAGGAGAGGCGAATTTATACATAAATCCCCAGGGTTTGGCTCAGTGATAACACAGATTCCCAAAGGGCTCAGCTGTGTGTGCCAAGTGCTGTAGGACAGTGCTTAGGGAAAGGGTCTGGGGCTGCCAAGAGCAGAGTGTAATGCTTGTTTCTACCTCAAATCATCAGTGTGCTCATGGCTTTCTGCTGGGGGCTGGATTCCCATCACTTAGGCTTTTTCTCCCCTCTGATGTCAGTGATAGCAACCCTCTACATCGCTTTGTGGATCTGGACATGAAGGTGCCTCAGTACTTGTCACATTGGGCTTGGTTTGGCTATGGTGTTCTCTCCAAGGGTGCCTGAAGTTTGGCATTTCATTTGCCTTGGGATTCCTTCCGAAGGAAGGTTCATCCCTCATGGTACAGGAGCCAAGCACCTTTTGGGATATGCCCATGTCTGTGCCCCAGGGTCTGCTGGGGAGGCAGTTCATAGAATCCTAGAATGGACTGGGTTGGAAAAGCCCTCCGAGATCATCAAGTCCAACCCTTGGGCCAACTCCACTCCCTTTACCAGATCATGGCACTCAGTGCCACGGCCAAGCTCACTTTAAAACCTCCAGGGATGGGGAATCCACCCCCTCTCTGGGCAGCCCATTCCAATGCCTCAGCACTCTCTCTGCAAAGAAATTTATTCTCATCTCCAACTTCAATTTGCCCTGGCAGAGCTTGAGCCCCCCGTGCCCCCTTGTCCTATTGCTGAGTGCCTGGGAGAAGAGACCAACCCCCACCTGGCCACAGCTTCCCTTCAGGCACTTCCAGACAGTGCCAAGGTCACCTCTGAGCCTCCTCTTCTCCAGCACAAACACCCCCAGCTCCCTCAGCCTCTCCCCACAGCACTTGTGCTCCACTCCCTTCTCCAGCCTCCTTGCTCTTCTCTGGCCCCGCTCCAGCCCCTCAATCTCTTGCCTCAACTCAGGGGCCCACAACTCAACACAACACTCAAGGTGTGGCCTCCCCAAGGCAGAGGCCAGGGGAAGGCTCACTGCCCTGGGCCTGCTGGCCATGCTCCTTTGGATCCAGGCCAGGAGCCCATTGGCCTTCTTGGCCACCTGGCCACACTCTTGGCTCCTCTTGAGCTTCCTGTCCCTCAGTCCCCCCAGGTCCCTTTCTGCCTGGCTGCTCTCCAGCCACTCTGTGCTCCGTTGTGACTCTGCAGTGAATAATGTTGGGCACAGTGGAGCTACTTGGCTGTTTGGCAATGGAAGATACAAATATAAACCTGCCACAACTTCTCCCTTGCTTTTGGCCTGGTGAGCTCCCTCTGGGCTGTGTTAGAACTGAGGGAAGCAGCGAAAAAGACTTAACTAAAAATCCCCCTGGCTACAACCGAGGGGGATTTCTTTTCTCTGCCTTTGAGTTCTTGAAAATTCCTTCCCTACTCACTGTAGGGACCTGCTGAAACCATCTTCTGAGATGGAGCCTATTTCCTTTTCCAACTTTGGGCCTGTCTTGAAAAATATTGGAGTTCATGGCAAGGGTAGAAATAAGGAGAAACAAAGCACTGTGCTGTTACTGGAACTCTTTGCAGACCCAAACCATTGAGCTCTCTGAAGCAGAAAACATCCAAGTAAGAGTGACTCTATAGAAATGGTGATGGATAATCACCACTGTTCCAAATATGTTTAAAAAAGGAGCTCTTGCCAAAAGGTCACTGGTAAATCAAGTTTCAGCCAATGCTGTTTGTTTAAAACCGACTCAATTTTTATTCATCTCCCTTTAATACCCTTTTGCATATTCATACAGAAGATAATGATGCTGTTGAAGATTGTCCAGTGACTGCAGGGAGGGGCCTGATGGGAAAATGAGTCATTATCTCCCCCTCCTTCCACGTCCAGGTGCCACCTTCTGTCAGTGTCCCCCGGTGATTTATTGGCACGGCAATCTGATTTTGGTAATTAAAATTGATTTTCAGCTTAAGCTTTGTAAATACACTGATCCATAACAAACTTGGGTCATGTTCTGGGTGGGGGTGGGAAGGGGGAATAAGGGAGCAGGGATGCCAGGAGAAATGATGAGGATGAGAGCCACAGTGGTGAAGCAGGAGAGAGGCAGGATGGGATTATGGGCATGGGTGTTCTGCAGACTGAAGTGGGGTCTGCAGGACACCCAGTGAAAGCCTTGCATAGTGCCTGGGAATGTGCTGATCCCTGCTCCTGTTGCTGTTGTTGGATGACAGCAGGGCCACAGCAAACCTGGATTCCAGCGTTATCAGCTCCAAGGGCAGCCAAGAAAAGCAGCTGGAGCTGGGAGCAAAATGTTGCTGTGCTACTGAGACGTGGGGTGGAAAAGGAACAGAAGGAGCAACTGTCTCCTGGGGAGGGTTTGGGGGCTGTGATAGGAATGCAGACACTCAGGTCTTCTTCTCTTTAGCTTCCTTTTGATGGAAATCCACAGCTCTTGGAGCAGATCCAGAGGAGGCCCCAGAGATGCTCCAGGCCTGGATCCCTCTGCTCTGGAGCTGGGAGAGCTGGGGGGCTCACCTGGAGAAGAGACCTGGGGAGGCCTTTCAGGACTTAAAGGGAGCCTATAAAAAAGAGAGAGTGACTTTTTACAAGGCAGATAGTGATAGCACAAGGGGAAATGGTTTTAAACTGAAAGATTTAGATTAGATGTTAGAAGTAAATTCTTTACTCAGAGGGTGGTGAGGCCCTGGCACAGGTTGGACAGAGAAGCTGTGGCTGCCTCTGCATCCCTGGAAGTGTCCAAGGCCAGGCTGGATGGGGCTTGGAGCAACCTGGGCTGGTGAAAGGTGTCCCTGCCCATGGCAGGGGGAACAAAATGATCTTTAAGGTCCCTTCTAACCCAAAACATTCTGTAATTCTGATTCTAAGAAATTAGTCTGTTGTGGCAAGGGCAGCCTGTGCTCACCTTGTAGATGCACAAGAAGTCCTCTGTCTTGAAGGTGCTGTGGCCGAGGGTAAAATCTGGGGGTTCTGTGATTTCTTTTGGCACATTTTCCTTTGTGCCTCAGCTTCCTCACTTGTTCTGTGGAAGCAAAGTTTGCTTTCCATAGAATCATAGAATGGATTGGGTTGGAAAAGACCTCCGAGATTATCAAGTCCAACCCTTGGGCCAACTCCAGTCCCTTTACCAGATCATGGCACTCAGTGCCACGGCCAAGCTCACCTTAAAAACCTCCAGGGATGGGGAATCCACCCCCTCTCTGGGCAGCCCATTCCAATGTCTGAGCACTCTCTCTGGAAAGAATTCTTTTCCTTGGGCCAGGAGCTCCCACAGCCTGTGCAGCAGGGCTGCCTTTGAACTGTACGCCTTTCTGGGGGAGGAGTGATCCCCCTGGGCTGTTCTCATCCCAGGGACTAATAAATTGAGCTCTGCTGTGAGATCTGCACACTGCAAAGGGCTGAGCGCTCACTGAAATCCAAGCAGGATTGCTCTCCAACTCCCCCCCACCTCCTTCTTCCCCAGGCCAAGCACTTAAATAACTCACTTTTGAGGTTGAGAATGAACATGGCAAGGCAGCCCACACACTGGCTGTTTTCTGCTTCCCAGCCACTTTTCTAAGCCAGCCCACTTCTATAGCACAACTTCTTCCATTAGCTGATAATCTCCCTGTACAACTTCCCCGATTGCTTTTGGGAAATCTTAAGTGCAGAACATCTATTCCATTTCCCTCGCCTACCTTGGCAGTAATACTGGAGCTTCAAAGAACTCCAATAAGTTAGTTAAGCAAAAGACCTCCTGCTTGTAAATCCGTGCTGGCTGTCTCCTCTAATCCAATTACGCTTCACAAGGTGCTCCCTCCGCTAAATCCTGAAAAATTGTTTCTGATATTTTTACCCACAATTTATGTTAAGCTACTCAGTGTATAATTGCTTGTCTAATCTCATGCTCCTGTTTTTGAAGAATGGTGTTAGGCTTGACATTTCTGCAGTTCTCCTGTGTCATCTGAGAACTGCTAAAACATGATTACTTGAGACTTCGCTCACGTGTGTGCTCCTTGACTCCAAAGCTGGGGGAGTTCATCAACCTGCACCATGGATGGCTTTGTTGGCATTAAGATCCACTTGTCAGTTGAACCTCTTTTGAACCTCTTTTTTTTTTTATTAAGAATAGTCATTACATGAAGATGAAGTAATACAAGTCCTACTCACAGTAGTAATTCTGCTTCTAGAATGAGCATGAGCACAGGGAGAGGTGGGACTTCAATAGGTCTCTACCTTAAGGTATGAGGAACCTCCAACAAAGGATGTGGGACTGAGGATCTTGCTGTCAGTAAGAAGAAATTCTTATTCTTATTCTTATTCTTATTCTTATTCTTATTCTTATTCTTATTCTTATTCTTATTCTTATTCTTATTCTTATTCTTATTCTTACACATCTTGTTCTTTTTCTTGTTCTTGTTCTTCTTGTTCTTGTTCTTTTTCTTGTTCTTCTTGTTCTTGTTGTTGTTCTTCTTTTCTTCTCCTTCTCCTTCTCCTTCTCCTCCTTCTTCTTCTTCCTCTTCTTCCTCTTCTTCCTCTTCTTCCTCTTCCTCCTCTTCTTCCTCTTCCTCTTCTTCCTCTTCCTCTTCTTCTTCTTCTTCTTCTTCTTCTTCTTCTTCTTCTTCTTCTTCTTCTTCTTCTTCTTCTTCTTCTTCTTCTTCTTCTTCTTCTTCTTCTTCTTCTTCTTCTTCTTCTTCTTCTTCTTCTTCTTCTCCTTCTCCTTCTCCTTCTCCTTCTCCTTCTTCTCCTTCTTCTCCTTTTTTTATTTTTATTTTTAATTTTTTTTTTCTGGAAAAGGATGCCCAAGGGAGTCCTTATTACATTCTATAACTCCCTGAGATCAGCTCAGTTGGTTAAAACTTGGTTGTAATAACGCCAAGGTCATGGGTTCAATCCCCTATGTAGGCCATTGACTTAAGAGTTGGACTTGATGATCCTTGTGGGTCCCTCCCAACTCAGAATAGTCTGTGATCTGCAGAAAAAACAATATGTGGGACTAATCATAGACCAGAACTCCCTGACAGGAGTTTGTAGGCAGGTGAGGTCGGTCTCTTCTCCCAGGTAACAAGCCATGGGATGAGAGGAAAGGCCTCAAGTTGTGCCAGGGGAGGTTTACATTGGACAGCAGGGAAAATTTCTTCACTCAAAGAGTGGTTAAGCATTGGAACAAACTGCCCAGGGATGTGGGAGAGTCACCCTCCCTGGAAGTGTTCCAAAAATTAGTAGATGTGGCACTTCGTGGTATGATTTGGTTGGTGTGGTGGTGTTTGATTGCGGGTTGGACTTGATCATAGAATCAGAGAATTCTGGAATCAGCTGGGTTGGAAGAGACCTCTGAGATCATCAATTCCAACCCTTGGTCCAACCCCACTTTGATTACCAGATCATGGCACTGAGTGCCATGTTCAGTCTCATCTTCAAAACCTCCAGGGATGGGGAATCCACCCCCTCTCTGGGCAGCCCATTCCAATGCCTGAGCACTCTCTCTGCAAAGAATTTCTACCTGATCTCCAGCCTAACCCTGTCCTGGCACAGCTCCAGCCTGTGCTCTCTTGTTCTCCTGCTGGTTGCCTGGGAGGAGAAGAGACCAATCCCCACCTGGCTACAACATCCCTTCAGGTAGTTGTAGAGAGTGATAAGGTCTCACTTGAGCCTCATTCTCCAGGCTGATGATCTTGGAGATCTTCTCCAACATCAACGATTCTTTCATTAGGAACAAAGAAATGAGTCTCCCACACCCTGATTAGGAGGTTTTTGCCACCAAAGTCTGGGATGTTTTCAGAGTGAGCAAGTCCAAGACATAAATACCACCCCTGACCTGTGAAGGTGGGTGAAATTTCTGGGACACCAGCAGGGAAGAGGCAGTATCAGAGGAGGGAGCTGTGCTGGTGGAGGTTTATTTTCTTGCCCTTTCTCAGTTTGCAAAGCCAGCAGCGATTTCACATGCAGATGACTGTGCCTCTGACGATGGGCTCAGTTGAGAGTATTTTTACCCAGGACTGGCAGGGAGTTCTGTTGAGATGTCACATCATCACAGAACCAAGATTTAGTGAATAATCCGTGATGTACCATCTAGAAACACGATGGTTTGGAGCCAGCTGAAGAAAAGTGGCATCCTCCTGCTTTGCAGCCAGGCAACAAAAGGGATGGGACTGCAGAGGGGAGCAACATATGTTTTTGAACCTTAAATAGACTGGTCTTTTCAAACCAAGAGGAAGAGTGGTGATTCCTCATGCTGGAATCCTTCCTAGCCAAATATCACATTTGCAATCTTCAGCCTTTCCTTAAAGTTTAACTGGGAAATAAAAAAAAATAACACCACAGGAGAAAAGAGCAGAAGAGCTTCTCTGGCAAATGCCTGTGTTTTTAACCTCTAGAAAGGATTAAACAACTGCTCCCCCAAAGCAGCCTTCATGTTGGAAAAACAAGTTTAGGATAACATCATTGTGAGGGTTTTTTTGGTGGGCTTTTTGTGGTTTTTTTTGTGGGTTTTTTTGTTTGTTTGTATGGGTTTCATGGTTTTTTTGGGGGTTTTCTTGTGGTTTGTTTGGGGTATTTTTGTCTCTGTGTGTGGTTTTGGAGGGGTTTTCTTGGGGTTTGTTTTGGGGTATTTTTTATGTGTGTGTGTTTTTGTGTGTGTATATTTTCTTGTGGTTTGTTTCGGGGTATTTTTTATGTGTGTGTGTTTTTGGAGGGTATTTCGTGTAGTTTGTTTTGGGGTATTTTTTGTGTGTGTTTTTGTGTGTGTATTTTCTCGTAGTTTGTTTTGGGAGTTTTTTTTGTGTGTGTGTGTTTTTTGAAGGGGTTTTCTTGTGGTTTGTTTTGGGGTATTTTTTGTGTGTGTGTATTTTCTTTTGGTTTGTTTTGGGGGTTTTTCTGTGTGTGTTTTTTGGAGGGGATTTCTTGTGGTTTGTTTGGGGTATTTTTATGTGTGTGTGTGTTTTGGAGGGATTTTCCTAAGGTTTGTTTTGGGGTATTTTTATGTGTATGTTTTTGGAGGGGTTTTCTTATGGTTTGTTTTGGGGTATTTTTATGTGTGTTTTTGGAGGGGTTTTCTTGTGGTTTGCTTTGGTTTGGTTGTGTGTGTGTGTGTGTGTGTGTGTGTGTGTGTGGTTTTTTTAAGGAAGTTTTTGGGGGGGGATTTTTTGAGGGTTTTGTGGTTTTATGAGGCTTTGGGGATTTTTTGGTGGCTTGCCCAGCAACACACAGTGTAAAGTATGTGAATTATGACCTCTTGAAAATAAGGTTCATAATGAAAACCAAATGACCCCTTAACTGTGACACAGAGAAGGTCATGTGTGTGTTACTGGAGGAAAGGCAGGGGCTGGGGACAGAATCCTGCCCTTGCTGGGTCCCCAGGCACACCTTCCACAGACAAATTTCTCCATGGACTCACTTCCTCTTAACACATCTCAGAGGATCTTCCCACTGGAACATCATCACCTCCCATGGAGGTGTCTGGTCCTGCCTTCATTTCCTAATCAAGGCAATTCTACAGTGCAAACCTGCCTGGAAAATTAAGTTTTCTCTAAAACTTCTAATCCATCCTCAGTGATGACTTTGTCTCTCTTCTCCTTTTATCCCATCCCTCATTGTATCATTTTTGAGCTTTACATTTCCAGGAAGGGATGTTGCTGTTGGTCTGTTCCTTCTTCAGTGGCACAGGGGTACAGTTTTCCTGGTCCAGCTGCACTGGTCACACTGGGATGGGGAGTGGGTGCAGAGGAAGCCACAGAAGGGATTGGTGGGATGAAGCCTCTCTGCTCTGGAGCCAGGCTGGGAGAGCTGGAGGGGTCACCTGGAGAAGAGAAGGCTCCAGGGACACCTGAGAGCCCCTGGCAGGGCCTGAAAGGGCTCCAGGAGAGCTGGGGAGGGACTGGGGACAAGTGGCAGGACAGAGGGAAATGGCTTTCCACTGTCAGAGGGCAGGATTAGATGGGATATTGGTAAGGAATTCCTGCCTGGGAGGGTGGGCAGACCCTGGCACAGGTTGCCCAGAGAAGCTGTGGCTGCTCCATCTCTGGAAGGCCAGGTTAGATGGGGCTTGGAGCAACCTGGGGTAGTGGAAGGTGTCCCTGCCCATGGCGGGGGTTGGAACAAGATGATCTTTAAGGTCCCTTCCAACCAAACCATTCTATGATTCTGTCTCCAGTCCAGAAAACTTTCCAGTAAGGATCAAGGATGAACATCCAGCAGAGCTTCAGAAGAGGCAAAACAGTGGTCCATTCTGCATTTCCTCTGAGCTCTGGCTCAGGATGTCAGGAGGCAGAGAGGGACTCCTCACATTTCATACAATCTTCCCACCTCTGCTGCTTCATTTTCCTTGCCAGGCTCTTCATTCCCTTGACCAACCACCTAGGCAGAAATGGTTTTATTCTGTCCTCAATGTTTCTATACACTTGGAAACCCTCAGAG
>VWZD01000821.1:29658-45955 GCA_013396695.1 Sakesphorus luctuosus | reverse complement strand
TGGGGGTTGGTCTCTTCTCCCAGGCACTCAGCAATAGGACAAGGGGGCACGGGGGGCTCAAGCTCTGCCAGGGGAAATTGAAGTTGGAGATGAGAAAAAGCTTCTTTGCAGAGAGAGTGCTGAGGGATTGGAATGGGCTGCCCAGAGAGGGGGTGGATTCCCCATCCCTGGAGGTTTTTAAGGTGAGCTTGGCCGTGGCACTGAGTGCCATGATCTGGTAAAGGGACTGGAGTTGGCCCAAGGGTTGGACTTGATGATCTCGGATCTCATAGCCTGGCTCACCATGGAGATTCCAACCTTCAGCACTGTCTGGTGGCTTCATTGCAGTGAATAATGGCAAGGCTCCATAATTGGTAGGCTGTGTAGACTTTTGCCTTTGCAGATATTTCAGCAGCAGCAGCACAAAAAGCTGACTGTTCCCTAGAGGGACACGAGTTAGTTCTCCAAACTTTCAGCTTGCAAGGCTGAGTTGAATTAATTACAGTTTATGTTCCAAGGAGGAAAATAAGACCTCAGATGTGCCTTATTTGCTTGATGTGCTTTCTCTTTTCAGCAGACGACCCTTAGGTGGCTTTCCTTTCAGTTGCAGCTCCTTTGTTTTGGGTCGTTCCTTTCTGTATTAATTAGAAGGTCTGACACTTCCAGCCCAAGACATTCAGCAGCGTGGGGCAGTTTTAATTAATCTCACAATAAAGCAGCTCGAGGTGAACTCATAACAGGTCTTGTATAGCAGGAATGACATGTCACGATGCAAGCAGTGACACGGGACACACTCTTGTGTGATGGACAGGATGTGGCTTGGTGGAAGCTCTTACCACATACCTGTGGTCTCTGGGAGAGCAACACAAACAAGGTGTGCCCCTAAACAACACAGATTCTACAAAGTACCCTGAACACTCTGGAAGGAAAACATTTCTGCCAAGATGAAGATCTGGATTCCCAGCAGGTCCCTCCCGCCTCTGAAAGGAGCTTGGCTATCCTTTGATGGCTAATTAAATAATAATAATAAAAACCCCAGCAGAGACCACTTTTTATCTACTCTTTTTGTAGCAATTTGCAAACAAATAGCAAATTTCAGTCCTCTAGGACTTCTCTTTTGTACATACAGGAAAGCCACAAGTGGATTTTGACACAGAACATTCAAACAACATCACTAGATGTTTGTAAAGAGCATGTTCTGATCTAAACTTCTTAACCAAGGCTCAGTTCTATGAGACAGATGCAAACTAACTCAGAGATGAGGTGAGAAAAACTATCTAGAGCTAATGAGGTTAAATCAAGCAGCACCATAGTTAAACTGAGGGTGGTTTGGGCAGGAACTGCACAGCCAAGCCCAACTGTACCCACAAATTTCTAAGTCCAAGGTGGACCTTACACAATCAGTTACATCTTGACTGGAGAATGGCAGATTTGCAATCTTTAAAAACTGAATCATCTGCCTCTTCTTCAAGTACTGTGGTGGTCAAGGAAAAATAACAGAGAGAGTGCTCAGGCACTGGAATGGGCTGCCCAGAGAGGGGGTGGATTCCCCATCCCTGGAGGTTTTTAAGCTGAGCTTGGCCGTGGCACTGAGTGCCATGATCTGGTAAAGGGACTGGAGTTGGCCCAAGGGTTGGACTTGATGATCTCGGAGGTCTTTGCCCACCCAACCCATTCTATGATTCTATGAACTCACAGTATCTTTTTCTTAGGTGGAAGTAAGAGGTGGGAATGGCCACTATAATAACTTATAAGGTCTGCAACTCTCGATATCTTCTTGTAAAAAAATTCTATATATTTCTAGAAGTTGGATACAACACAGTCTGTTGGGTTCAACAGGTCTAATTGGTGAAATCCTGGAGCGTAACATTTCTATTTGATGAAAAGCTGATACCTTCTTGACCTGAAGCTTAAGGAAGGTGGAACAACAGCACTCATGGCCAAACCATCTTACCTTTGATGTTTCTTGATGGAATCATGGAATCATACAGGTTGGAAAAGCCTTTTAAGATCATCAAGTCCAAGCACTAACTTCTCACTGCCAAGTCTATGGTAATTCCAGAAGGTTCAATGACTCCATCCCTATTTTCATCTCATTTTCATTGCTCTGAGGTCTGTCCTAATTATATTCTTATGCTCATGGCAATAGATTCAGTTTGAGGAGAGTCATTCTGTGTTGGGTTTTGTTGGGGTTTTCCCCCACCTTGCTCTGAGGCCTGTCCAGATTATATTCTTATGCTCATGGCAATAGATTCAGTTTGAGAAGAGTCATTCTTTATCTGTTCTTGTTTGGGCTTTCCCCCTACATTCTTACTTTTTCACTAAAAGCTCTCAGTAGCCTCAGTTGGTTTCTCTGGGGGATTCGGCACAGGCAACGGTGCAATGATAAATAAACCCCCTGATATTTCTACCTGAAGGTTTCTAAAGCTCCTGCCACTTGCCAGAGGCAAAGCCACACATTTGCAGCTTTTGCTCACAGAGTATCAATGACCACATGAGATTTGCATATAGGGGTGAGAAAGACAATTCCTGATACAAATAGAAAAGCTCTGGAATTTTGCCTGATATGTATTTATATTAAAAAAAATATTTTAACAAGGCCAGTTCTTGGTTCATTTACAGGTGCAATCAGGGTAGATCTTAACCTATCACTTTACAGCTCAAACTCTCCTGGATGTTGTGCCAAGTAAAAGATTGTCCCTGGGATCCAGGTGTATTCCCTTGTCACTTGTCATGAGTAACTGTTGTGCAGTTCATAGCTGGCAGTTCTCAGTGGTGTTTCATCAGGATAATACCACACTACATCATCTGAAGGAATCAACTCTCCCTGCTGACAGGAGCCAGGGTGAAGACACCAGCAATCGAGTGGATATTAGAGGAGCCCTCTGAAGTTTAGTCAATGGGAAAGAGACTCTCAGGTCATTGGGCCCAAATTGTGTGTTTGGCTTCAAAAGATGCAATGGGCTTACAAAACCTAAGAGGAATCAAAAGGCACTGGTGTGTGAGACAGGAGGTCAGGCTGGGCAGTGCCTTCCGCCTTTTGAAATCTCTCACTGAAATGCTTCAATTAAAAAGGAAAAATGAAAGAAAAATGGGTAATAAAATGCAGCATTTTGGCAGTAGGTGGGTGTTTCAGGTCCACATCTAATGCCTTCTGAGCTGCAAAGGCAGGGTGACAGCAAGAAAACACCCAGTCTGGTAGTCTTTGTCCTTTTCCTGCTGGGAGCAACCTCTCCAGGAATGAGACAACTGATGGTTGCAAAGATGCACCAGGAATGGAGAGTGGAGCTAATGCTCTCCTGGGACCAGGAGTGGTGGTGGCAATGGGGAGTGGTAGTGCAGGAGGTCATGGGAGGGAGGTAGAGACATCACAAGACCTCAGTTGTCACAGGAAACCAGAAAGCAACAGGGTCCACAACCAAAGTGTGAGAGAGCATTGAGATCCCATGAGTTGAACTTGCTGCAGAAGATCACACTTCGTTTAATTGTGCCAAGGTACCAGGTCCCCACAGCCTGCCTGATGTGCTGATTCCCTGGGAAACTGTGCAAGTGAGGTCATCTGGCAGTGAAGGGTGGAAGGCCGTGGGGAAGAGGGGAAGGTCACAGGGGATGTGCTGATCTGGACAGGGATTGCACCAGGTTGAGCTCTGGAGCAAACTGCAGCCACATCCCTCAGGGCCTGCTGAGCTCTGCATGGATGTCCTCACCACGGGGAGAGGACAGGGAGGGCTGCACCTCCATCAAGTCATTATGGGCATTGCAGAGCCCTGTGAAAAGCCTGACAGGTTGTCCTCTTTCCTCCTGCAGCTCACTCGGGTGCCCGTGGAGTCGTGTAGCCAGTACGAGACCTGCAGCGAGTGCTTGGGCTCAGGAGACCCTCATTGTGGATGGTGTGTTCTTCACAACACGTAAGTACCTGCTGGTGCTTGTCACCATCCCAGCTCTGCTTTTCCACCACCCATCTTCCCTCAAGGGCTGTGGTAACACAGGACAGAGATGGGAAATGCTGTCTCACCTGAGCCAGGTGCATGGAGGGGCCCTGGGACTTGCTGGGGAGGACTTGGTTTAACTGAGAAGGATTTTTTGGAAGGCAAGGGATAAGAAGGGTGGCAGAGAATGGACAGCTCTCCTTCCTCACATGATCTACGATCTGCTGACTGCACTAGGAAAGCACCTGTCCACCCGATGTGCTTTGGACCAAACCCTCCAGCACCTCTTCTCTGGGTGACATTTACCTCGTTGCCTCCATTCCTTAAGGCAGGTTGGCTCTGACTGGGTGCTGTTGTCTCAGCACCTCCAACTGCTGACCTGAACCTCTTTCAGACTTGTCATGATCTCCATTGCCCCTAGAGAGGAATCAGATCCCCCGTAGGCATCATGGAGTCCACTCCAAATTAGTTTTCAAGGGGACCTTATGGTTTGTATGTTCACTGTGGGAAAATGTTGACCCTGAAGTTGTGTGTTTGTCCTGTGTGGGCCAACTCAGCTGGGCCAAATGAGCACCAAGGGGTCAAACTGCTCATTTGGCTTATCTGGACAGGATGAGGAGAAAATGTGTGTCTGTCCATAGCCTTGGGCTTCTTTATGACAGGCTAAGAAGAGACCTGATTTCACTGTTTCATTGTTGTGTTGTGCTGGTTTATGCTCCTCTCAAGGAGTGCTGGATCCAGGTGTCCTCAGGACTGGGGTATTAATTCACTGGCTTTGTTTTCTTTAGGCTTTTAATGATGTTATTGATCTTGAAGTTTCCTCTCTGCAGCCTTTTCCTGCCAGTGCTCTCCTCCTGCAGAGAGCCCTGTGCCAGAGCTGTGGAGAAGGAGGTGTCAGGTTGGCTGAGCTCCTGGCTATGAGTGGCAGGGTGGCCTCATCTGCCAAGAACCTCTCAGCAGAGACAGTGGCTGGAAAGTGCATTGGATCTGTCTACCCAAACATCTCCAGCTGAGCGTGGCTCTGCAGGGTGCTGTCACTCCAAGTCTCACAGTGTCCTTGGCAGCCTCAGAGGGTTTTTCTGATGGACATTGTTGTTGCAGTGTGTTTGTCTTCTCCTGCTGAGTTCACTCTGAGTTCTTCCTGTTGCATTGCAAACTCTCGTGGTGGAGACAGTGACCCAGTTGAAGTGCTACTCTTTGTTACCTCTCCTTTCTAGAGCAGAAGGGAACAAACCTGTAGCATATTCCAGCCTTCTGGTGATGCTCATCAACATCATGACAGTTTGCTTAATTTCAGATCAGATCTAGGAAATCCGTCCCAAAACATGTTCAAAATGTGACTCATGCTCTGGAATTCTCCAAGGGATCCTTGACAAAAACACATGTCAGTTTGCTTAATTTCAGATCAGATCTAGGAAATCCGTCCCAAAACATGTTCAAAATGTGACTCATGCTCTGGAATTGTCCAAGGGATCCTTGACAAACCAGTGCTGTGTTGTGGCCTGGTAGGGATGAGCCTGTAAAATTTCCATCCTGCTGATCTGAGGACACTTCCACCTCTGTAGAATGTCTCCATTCCATCTTGCCCTGCATCCCTTCTCCAGAACACCTTGTGTTTTGCCATCAGAGGAGGGACAGCACAGACTGTGTGCAAGCAGTGTAGGAAAGCAGGAATGTGGCCACTGATTGTGCCACAGCAATGCTGGATATTTCATCTCCTTCCATCCAGGGTCAGTGGCAAGGAGCAATCAATACAGCCAGCAATAAATCCCCCAAAGGAGAGAAAAGGGGCAGAGACAACTGTAGATTGTGTGCAAGTGATCATAAAGGAGTTTTAGGAATGGAATGGCTGGTGATGAGTGGGGTTGGCAACATTGACTGGGTTAAAACAAACAAAAAAAAATCCCTGTACAGACTCGATCCTTCAGGGAGAAGTTTGGCCTCTCAGTGTGGACCAGGTTGATGGTGCAGCCCTGTGCCCTCCTCCCTCTGGTCACTTAACCTCTGTTTCCTTATCTGGAAAGGAGAAACACCTCTTATTTATGGACATTTCAGCAGGGTCACTGACATTAATTCCCTGTGGGTTTTTCTGAAGCAGTGTGAAGGCAAATGTTATCAAATCCCACCTCAGTCTGTTCCTTCCCTCTGGTTGCCATTGCAGTTAAGAAATCTGGTTTTCAGTCCTGGTTTGGGAGGGGTTTTCAGTGCGGCCTCAGGTGTTGCTTTCTGGGCCTCAGTTTCCTCATCCTTTTAGCTCCTAAAACTCCATTTAACAAGTTTTGGCTGCACAGGATATTCAGGGTAAAGGGGCCATAGTACTGGGTCTCTTATTAGAATTTTTTGCACATCACAACCCCTTAAGAGTCTTTAACAAACTTTTCCTCAACTGGGATGCATCACCAATGACTCCTGCACAAGGATCCAGGGGGTTCATGAGCATTTCTCCTCCTGACTGTTAACCTTTCTGTCTTCCCTCCCAGTCAGGAATCCCATGGGATTTCCAAGGCAGGGCTGAATCCAGCCAGACTGATGTGGGAGCTGGTGGAGGGGATGGAGGAGGCAGTTGGGCTGGGGTAATCCATTTAGTATTGGAAAATTAATTATTTAGATTCCAGAAGTTTGCATTTTGGAGTTCTGGGCTAGAGCAGGACTGGGAACCAGGCTGTAGGCAAAGCCATGCTCTTCACTCATCTTTTCCCTCCAGTAGAAACCATCAAGAGGGACAGTGTAGACTGGGAGACACGTGAACTCTGCATCTATGGGTTTTTTGTGTCTCTCATGTACATCTCTCTTATTTTGGGGATTTTCACATCAGGGGCTGATGCAGCCCCTCTTTCCCAGTCTCCTATTTCCAACCTTCCCTGGGAGAGGTGTGGGCTACCTGGGGAAGGCTCTGCCTGCATCCTCACAGGGCTGTGTGTGCAGAGGGCAGCATGCCAGGGCTCGGGCATCGATTTCCACAGCTCTGCCGTCCTAACCTTCCCCCGAGAAACTCGAGTCCTCTGAGAGAGACGGAGACAGACAGACCCACAGACGGCTGCAGGAGACGGGAGGGGGCGCATTGATCGCCTGCTGCCCCGAGAAGAGCAGAGCTTTCCATCTCCATATCTTCCCCCCGATCTTGCCCCCCTTCCGGAGCTCCGCTGCCCTCCCGGGCTCTGCTCGAGCCTCTTTAGGTGGCGATGAATCATTTAGTTGGTGTAAATTGAAAATGCGGCGCTTGGCTGCTGCAGGGGCTGCCTGGGGAGGGTGAAGGGCTGGGGTGGGAGCAGGGGGGAGGAACCAGAGCTGAGAGATGGCACCGAGGCACTCGGTGTCTCGCTGCAAGGTCACAGCAATGTCACCAGCCCCAAGCGGGGCTGCAGAGAGGGATGAGAGCAGAGCAAAGTTTTCTGCCAGCCTGCTATGAATTCAGCAGCTTCCTCCTGTGTCAGATCAGCAGCACTATCTAAAGATGCCACCCAGTATCTGACCATCCCTGTAAACCCCTTGGCAAATTACTTCTGTCTCCATCCATACACAAACTATACCCTCCTCCTTCCTTCCCACTCACGTCCAGAGGGGCAGCAAGAGCTCAGGCTCTTTGCCCCAGAGGAGGGATAAACCCTTCAGGAGCTGAATGTGCTCTCTCTAGGTCTAGATTGGATATTGGGAAGAAATTCTTCCCTGTGAAGGTGGTGAGACACTGGCACAGGTTGCCCAGAGGAGCTGTGGCTGCCCCATCCCTAGAAGTGTCCAAGGCCAGGTTGGATGGGGCTTGGAGCAACCTGGGATAGTGGAAGGTGTCCTCATGGCAGAGGGTTGGAACTGGATGGTTTTTCAGGTCCCTTCCATCCTAAACCATTGTTATTCCATGCACATGCACTGCTCCAGTGTTCACCACGCAGGTTCTCAGCTCTGCACGGTGCCTCTGGTTTGTGTTTAACATCCCAGCTGCCAACAGAATGGAAATTTGGAACAGAAGAGCAGCATCCCTATAGAGACAGGCAACATTCTCTTACAGGAAATGCACTGACCTTGCTGGGTGCAGAAAGGACCTGTCCCAGACTCTTTCTTGTTAATGCCACTCCTAGATTTTGGCTGTGCTGCCTCATTTCATCCTAATGTAGCATCCATTTAATTACAAGAGGAACAGTTGAACACACTCAAGCTGTCCTCAAGGGAGGATGCACCCCCAGGCACCAGCCTCCTTCTGCTCTGGAATCTGCCCTTGCTGGTCTGGGGACTCCTTGGCTGGCAGGTCATTAATTGCAATCAGAGAGGAAAACAGTCCCATTTTCTGAGAGAACTTGTGATATTTCAAAACTTTTTTTTTTCCCCTCAGCTCATAGTGGCCAATTATTTTTTTAATAAGAAATGTTCCTGAAAGCTGTTTTGGAAGGCACTGATTCCATTTAGTAATTGGAGAATGATTCATTTAGGCTTTGGAAGTTCTCATTTTGGGGTTTTATTTCAGTTTTCAGTAAATAGTGTAAGATTTCAAAATAAAAAGTCATTCTGAAATGAAGCATTACTTTTTTTTTCCCCTGCTTTTCTTTTCTTCATTAAAATGGAACATTTGGGCATCTGTGATTTTTTAATTCCCCAGAAGCCTTTACCAGCTCTAGAGACTGAGCAAAGCAGGACGTCAACACTGTTGGTTTAGGAGGAACTGACATTTGCTGCAAAGGGAAAAGAGTTTGTTTAAGCATCTCCAGCCTGTCCTACTGTGGAGGTACCAGAGCCAGGAGTTGGCTCTGCTCTCTGCACTCCTCTGCTCATCTCTGAGTTGCTGCTCATGTCCTTTGTGTGTCCTTCTGGCACCCAAAATCCTCACCAAGGTTGGCTTTGCATCTCAGTTCCAGAGGATGTGCCGGGGACTCTCCCCTGCTCCTGAACCTTGGGAACAGGATGCAGTGGCCTCTCCAGGCATCCCCATGAGAGAAGCAGTGATATGAGAGTCTTAGATATGGGCCATTACAGTCACCTTTCTGGATCCCTTTGGCTCTGGGTTAGCCAAGGGATGACCAAAATCTCCTGCACCCAATTCCTCTGGCTGAGCTGACCTGGATTAACTGCATAACTTCATCAGCAGCAATGGTGTTTATGAGACACTCCAGAAGCCATAGGAGAGGTTTTTTATATTCCTTACAGAAGGATAGCCCTGTTTAGAAGGGTNGACCAACCCCCACCTGGCCACAACTTCCCTTCAGGCACTTCCAGACAGTGCTGAGGTCACCTCTCAGCCTCCTCTTCTCCAGCACAAACACCCCCAGCTCCCTCAGCCTCTCCCCATAGGACTTATGCTCCAGTCATCCTCTTGACAGGAGGTATTTACCCCAATGGTTGGGAAATGACCCTCCACATCCTCCTGCTCTCCACTCCTTCCCACTGGCCCTGTAGCCACAGGATACTTTGTATATCCAGAGATTACAGTTCTCCTTTCTACCATGATATGGAGGGGAAAAGGCACTTAAACAAGTTGTTTTCTAGGGAGTGAAGGATTAGTGTGGAGGGGGAGGAAGGTTTGTTATCCATACTCAGACTCACTGCCAGACCAGGAAAAAAATAAAGGGAAAAGTTCCAAAGTGCAGCTCCTGCTGTCTCGTCTCAGCAGGAAACCTGATAGGATGCTGCTTGTAGAGGCTCATTGATTGTTCCTGGCTTTAACTTTCTTGGTCAAAGTCTTCTGAATCACTAGAGAGTCTCAGGTAACCCAAGCTGCCCACAGCTGCTGCAATAAGACCTTTATTTGAAGGGTCTTTTTCTCGCTTGACTTTCTGCTGTCTGAAAGCCTTTCAGGCTGAGGTTTTTTATTTTCTTTTTCTCTTCACCTCATCTCTTTTCCTTCCCAGTCTTTTCCTCCAGTGCTGTGTGGGGAAGGGCTGTATGGGTCAGGCTTCAGGAACCCAGTAGGGTGGAATATCCCACTCAGTCCTGTGCCACTCTGGGCTCTAAAAATGAGAAAAGAGTGATTTACTGACCCTTGTGAGGGCTTGTGATCCCATAAACCTTCAGCTTCCATGTCAAGAAACCAGTGCCTCAGCTGTCCCTGCCTTGTGACCCCCCATGCTGTTCAGTTCCAAGGTGCAAACTGGAGTCCCTCCAGTGAGGCAGCAATTTGCAGGTGTTTTGCATTTTCCTGGCATGATGAATAAGTCAGAGAATCAGAGAAAGGACTCTCAAGGATCATTGAGTCCAACTCCTGCCCCTGCACAGGACAGCCCCAAAAATCCCACCATGTGCCTGAGGGCATTGTCCAAACACTTCTTGCACTCTGGCAGGGTTGGTGCTGGGACCACCTCCCTGGGGACCTGTTCCAGGGCCCAGCCACCCTCTGGGGATCACAATTATGGCATGGCTTGGACCTTTTTCTTACAGAAAAATCTTTTATAGCCTTCACATTGAGCTGCCATGGATCAGCTCTTGGTGCCTTCAGAGAGCTGGGAGACCCCCTACATGCCAATGATAATTGTCCTAATATTCCTAAAGATGGACCAGCCACAAGGAGAACAAATGGCTTCCAGCTCAAATCCTGCTTTTTCTTGGAAATCTGTGGCCAGCTGGGCTGTGCTTCCCCATCAGAAGGGAGGCTCAGAGCTCCTTCTGTTGCTAAGTTCAACACCCTGTGTGTCTGAGATATCTGGGGACATTCCTCATTGAAACAGGAGATTTCCAGTTCCATGATGGGGGGAAAAACATAAATGCTGTGAGGGAAAGTAATTGCAGGAAATCTGAAGTCTCTCAATTGGTTTGAAAGTCTCCAGTCAGTTGTTTGCCACTGTCAGTGCTGCCCATCAGTGGTGGCGAAGGTGGGAGTGAACCAGCTTGTCAGGATGTCTGGTCTCCAAACTGTGCTTGGGTTGACTCCTCCCTGGTCACATCTGGCCTGGGAACATCTGATAGCAAAGGACAGTGGAGGCACCTTCCCTCGATTGGCCTTGGCATGGGGCAGTTCCCACTTTTTCCCAGGTAGTTACCGAAACTGGAGACTCGGCGTGGAGGGGAGCGCAGCAGGGGGTGGAGTGACATTGGCCCTTTCTGCACTGAGCCCTGATAATCTTCCATCTGTCAGCTGAGCTACAGCTAAAGAACTCATCATTTCACACCTCGGCACTGCCTTTGGAGAGGAGGAAATGGCCCCAAATGTGACAGCTCTGCAATGGCCTTTTGAAATGAGATCGGGGCTCTCAGTCTGGAGAGGGGAGGAGGGAATTCTTGGGACTGGGAGCGTGGCTGTTGATGGTGATAAAGCCCTGAGTGAAATGGAGGCTCCTGGGAATCCCATCCCACTCCAGGTGGGTGATGACACTGAGCAAACCCCTCTGAACCAGCTCTGTACCTTGGAGCAGAACACAGAATCACAGAATGGATTGGGTTAGAAAAGACCTCCGCGATCATCAAGTCCAACCCTTGGCCCAACTCCAGTCCCTTTACTGTAGCAATGCACTCTCAATACATGGCTTGGAGGATGTCATGCCAGAAATGGGCTGATGAAGAAAAGCAGCCATCCACTGAGAATGTCTTAACAACTGATGTTTTTAATATGGTTTGAATGTACTGAATGTAAAACTGCAAAGTCACTGTCTTCTTCCCAGAAGTCCCCTGCCAGGCCAGGGGGCCGGGACACAGATAGTGATCTGAAACACTCTCCCATTGAATGTAAATCCCCTTACTCTTATTGGCCCGAAGCCAGACTTCCCCTTGTCCCTTATTGGAGCATTTGTATTCCCCCAAGTCCTTTATAAACCTGTTCCCCTGAATAAACCTCCTCTTTGTTCCTGCCCTGACCTGTGGCTTCTGTGTGTCCTTCCTTGGGCTCTCAGAGACCACATGGTCAGGCTTAGCATTGAGCACACACTTCTCCTGGGTTAATGGATTGAGAATCCTAAACCAGGCAGAAGCACCATATCGTTGCAGATTCCTTCAGCACACAGCATCAACGAGGCTACAAGAATAGACACCACCATACTTTACCAGATCATGGCACTCAGTGCCACGGCCAATCTCAGTTTAAAAACCTCCAGGGATGGGGAATCCACCCCCTCTCTGGGCAGCCCATTCCAATGCCTGAGTACTCTCTCTGCAAGGAATTTTTTTCTGATATCCAACTAAGATTTCCCCTGACATCCAGTCACTAGTCCTGCAGAACTGCCCCATCACTGTGTCCGGCACCACCGATGTCCTTCCATTCCTTCAATGCCATTGTGTCCCTTTTGGGAGCACTTTTCCTGCTCTGCCCTTCACAAGTTGATTATCTCTGTGGCTGTACCTGCCCGAGGCAACTCGGGGACAGTACTGGGCACTGTGGGCCATGAGATGCAGGCGTGTGGTAAATGTGTTTTGATAACAACCTCCTTCTCCTTGATTAGCTTATTTTGCTAGAGGGCAGCAGGGAGGGGGGTGAAGATAATTACTTTGTGCAGTGGGTGCCAGCAGAAGCTCTCTCCTCATGTAGCCCTGTGAGTTAGGTGTCCTACTTGGGATTTGTCCTCATCACAGAAACATTGGCAGCTCAGGTTTAGCGCCGCAGAAAGTCCAACCTTTGCAGAGAAAGATCTCTGAGGTTTCTTCTTCTCTGATGTGAAACACAGCCTACCATGGGTCTCATGTGCTTGGACATGCAAGGAGAGAGGGATAAAGGTGCTCAGTGGTACTTCTAGAGAACATCCTGTGCGCTCATTTGCTGACAGGGGACACCCCTGTGTCACCCCAGCATGGCACTTGCTCTGGGACCCTACACATCAGTGAGTGTCATATCTAGATGTCTCACAGCAGATATCTAAGGGGGGGGACAGAGACAAGGGAATGCTGTATAACCACCCTGACCAGCTTAAAAAGCTTGTCAGATGTGCACTGGAGCTGAGAAGCAAAGTTACAGAGAAGGAGCATACCCTGACTTAGATTATAAAGTGGATGTCGGCAGACCCAGAGAGGACATTTAGATATGGAGCAGCAACATAAGGCCCTGACTCAAGTGCCTGAACACAGATGTATGGAGAACATGAGGAGACTTTGAAATACAGGTGTTTTATTCACATAAGGAGCTCAATTCAGCTGCCCATCCATGTTGTTTGCTGCAACTGGAGCACCTGGGCAGTCTGAGATGTTCACCTGGGACTGGCAAATATGTCACAGAGTCTACTGGAGACCCATTTCCTCTGGAGGGTAAGGACCAGCTGGGGTCCTGAGGAGATGAAAAGGGACTTTAGACCTCTGTATGCTGGCAAAAAAATAGAGCCTGACCCCAGGTTGGGATGTCCTCTCTCCACAGGTTGGGATGTCCTCCTCCCACAGGTTGGGATGTCCTACCCCCACAGGTTGGGATGTCTTCCTCCCACAGATTCTTAGAATGGACAAAATTCTGCAGGTTTTACAGCTTGACCAGTCCCACTCCTTCCATGAATTTTAGTCTTCCAATGCCCTGATTTGCACTAAAGCAAGGCTGGGCTTTCCTGGAAGCAAGGTTGTGCCACTCACTGAGAGTCATGATACATGGATAGTTCAGGAAACTGTTGCTGTGCTATTGGTAGGGAATTGCTCTCTGTCTTGCTGTCAGATGCTCCCTGGTGCCTCTGCAGCCAATGGTCTGCCAATGAGGGAAAATGGCACTGCAAATGAGCTCTCCCCAGGGTGGAGGACCATCAGCCTTCCACTTCCACTGCTGCTGCTGTGACATTTCATCATCCTCCACCTATGACAGGTCTCAGAAGAGAGTGGAGATCAGGAAGAGATTCCTGCTAAAGAAAAGCACAGCAAACCTTTTAGGTTTATCTTTATCCATACTTGCTCCAACCTGGCCTTGGACACCTCCAGGGATGGGGCAGCCACAGCTTCTCTGCTCAACCTGTGCCAGGGTCCCACCACCCTCACAGGGAGGAATTTCTTCCTAATACCTTGTGTGGCACACTCCAACATGCAATGACCTGCCAACCAACCTTCCCATGTGCCCCCAGCATGTCTGTGTCCAGCCCCTAACCCTCCCTATTGCTCCCACACCCCTCTCCACTCCATCCCCCAGCAGAGCTGCAGAGGTAGATCCTTTCCCTTTTGGCTTCTGTACCAGGGAGATTTTAATTTAAAAAAAAAAGATTTTTTTTTTTTTTTACTTTTGGATGCAAGAATTGGGTATTTTTGGAACAGGCTTCACAGGGAAGTGGTCATAGCCCCAAGCCATGAGTTCAGGAAGCGTTTGGATGATGGTCTCAGGTATATAGTGGGATTTTTGAGGTTGTCCTGTGCTGGGTGAGGAGCTGGACTCGGTGATCCTTGTGGGCCTCTTCTAACTCAGGGTATTCTATGATTCTGCCTCCCTTCTCAACTGTACTGTGGTCCTGGTTGTGAGAGTTCACAGGAGCTTCTGAGGTTGAAGCTGATTATCTCATCCTGCTGATGGGGCTTTGTTTTTAGGGGGATGCTCCTTGCTTGGCTGCAAGCACAGTCTCTTCCTCCTAACCCCAACCATAGACATATTTCTTTTGTTTGGTGAGAGGATCTGAGCAACTCATGGCCCTGTTTTCTTAACCATCTTGTCTTCCATTGTTTTCCCCTTCAGAGATGTCCTTCAGCAGCTTTTGAATAGCATACTATCAATTTATAGCAGGAACCATCTCCCAAGGCAGACACAGATGTTTTAGTTCCATGAATTACAGGAGCCAGACAACAGCCTGATCTCTGGCCTGTGGGGAGATATAAAAGTCTCTCCCTCATGTACAACACAACATTCAAGCAGAATTAGAGGCAGATGTGGACATGGAACAACATTTCTTGCCTCCTATTCTGATTCCAAATAGGTTGGACCAAAATAATTTCTTCCAGGGTAATGGGTGCATTTTTAATACAGTCTCATCCCTGGAGCCAGAGACAGACTGGATTGGCTAAGACAGCTGGATGCAAAAAAACTCAGGATGCTCAAAGAAAATATGTTTTCTTGCCATCCTGCCACAGAGGAGGCCGAAATCACAGTGGAGAACAGATGTGTTGGCTGTGAATTTTTCCTGCCACTGGCTGTGGAGTTCTTGGTGTGCTGCAGGGCATGAGGCAGCCCTCCTTGGAATGCAGAATCCACCACCCCCTGCTAATGGGAGGAAAGGCAGGTTTCTTATTATTTCCCTCCACCATTTGCTTCCCTGCCTAGGAAGTTGCATCAGCAATGAATGTGTCTTTTTTTGTTTGTTGTTTTGTGGCAAAAAAATAAAAAGAAAGCTGAGGGCAGGGCAATCCTGGGAGGAGGAGGAGAAATGCTGGAAGGTCTGCTGGGACAGAAGGGAGGAGCTGGAGGGTGATTCTGCCTAACCTGGGGGAAGATATTTGAGAGGTTGTGAGCAACAGGAGGAAGTGGGAATTAGTGTGGGCTGAAAGACTGAGACACTGTTGTAGAGACAAAATCTGGGCCAGTTTCTGACCAGAGAAAACAAGTTCTGGACCCCTTGGTACATTCAGAAAGGGATGTCAGCATGATCCACAGGGTACAGAATTTTCCTTAGGCAAGAGAGAGCAGAATTAATTTCCCTGCTGTGCTGTAGATACTTTACATGAGTTTGGACAAGTTAGATAGGATTGTCTTTATCTCCTCCACTCCTGATTCAGTAACCATTGAAGAGAGGGAGTTTTTCCTGAACACATTCCTTGTCACCCTGAATTACCCTCTGGGGTGACCAGTTTCTTTTAATGCCTATTGGTGAAACCTAAATGACTGTATCAAACCATGCCCAGCTTAAAATTCTTGCAATCCTGAACTTCCCTGTGTTTGAGCCCTTTGTAGGAGAGGAGTAACATTTTCCCACCTCACAGGTGGATGTGAGATCCTAAGCCTTAAAGCATTTGGGATGATGAGTGACTTGCAGAACTCCCATATTTGTGTGTGTGTGTATATATATATGTATATGTATGTGTGTATGTGTGTGTGTATATACATATATTGATGATTTAGATGAGGGGATTGAGTCCATCAGCAGCAAATTTGCTGCTGACACCAAGTTGGGAGGGAGTGTCGACCTGCTGGAAGGCAGGAGGGACCTGGAGAGGGATCTGGAGAGACTGGAGAGATGGGCTGATTGCAATGGGCTGGAGTTCAACAAGGCCAAGGGCAGGTCCTGCCCTTTGGCCACCCCAAGCCCTGCAGCGCTCCAGGCTGGGCACAGAGTGGCTGGAGAGCAGCCAGGCAGAAAGGGACCTGGGGGGACTGAGGGACAGGAAGCTCAAGAGGAGCCAAGAGTGTGGCCAGGTGGCCAAGAAGGCCAATGGGCTCCTGGCCTGGATCCAAAGGAGCGTGGCCAGCAGGCCCAGGGCAGTGAGCCTTCCCCTGGCCTCTGCCTTGGGGAGGCCACACCTTGAGTGTTGTGTTGAGTTGTGGGCCCCTGAGTTGAGGCAAGAGATTGAGGGGCTGGAGCGGGGCCAGAGAAGAGCAA
>VWZD01000821.1:9017-29570 GCA_013396695.1 Sakesphorus luctuosus | reverse complement strand
GTTGGACTTGATGATCTGGGAGGTCTTTTCCAACCCAATCCATTCTATGATTCTGTATACACACATAAATATATGTGGATATATATATATGTATATACATATGTGTGTATATATATGTATATATATGTATAAATGTATGTGTATGTGTGTGTGTGTGTGTATAAAGCATGAAAATAATAATTTCATCTCACCTGTGACTAAGTTTTAGTTTCTTTAATTAAAGCAGACATGGCAAGGTGCAAACACACGTGCAGTTCCTTGTTTAACCCAAAGAACACCCTGTGCCCTTCTCTTAGAGCAGAGGTGGCACCAGAAGGGTTAAGGCAGACAGGAATGAAGCAAAGGCCCCTGTGTCTTGCTTGTCCCTCCCATATCTCATTCCCCTCTGCCTCCTGCCCCTCTGCCCCAGGCAGCAAAGGAGATCTACATTTTAATTGAGACATGTGAAGAAAATAATCTCAGTCTAACTCACCCTGCCTGGAAGGCTTCTCCCTGGTTACCTCGGTGCAAATGCTGAATGCACATTTTAGGGGTGGAGGGGTTAGTTCTCTTCCTTTTTTTTTTCCATCCTTGCTTGATTCCTAGGTCTGGGGGGAGGGCTGGGGCTGTCAGGAAAATGTAGAGCAGAAAGGGCAGGACCTCATTTAGATCTCATTTGAAAATGGGAGCGGCATGCAAAACCCAGCTGGGTGAGCACCAAGAGGTGGTGGTGCCTGGCAGTGCTGGGCACTTGCCCTTGAGACCCTTGGGAACCCAGAATTCACAATGGGGTGTCCTCTGGGTGCGGCTGCATCCTCTCTTCCCTCTGTCTGATCCTCTGTGGCAGGAGTAGAAAGGAGGCCGGATGCTTCTGATGCTTGAAACACATCCTTGCCT
The DNA here is from genome assembly GCA_013396695.1 of Sakesphorus luctuosus. Lineage (NCBI taxonomy): Eukaryota > Metazoa > Chordata > Aves > Passeriformes > Thamnophilidae > Sakesphorus > Sakesphorus luctuosus. The sequence goes on along the minus strand of VWZD01000821.1, from coordinate 28,694 downwards.
CAGCTGGATGAGAAGGAAAGGGTGGAAGTGAAGCCCTTTTAGTATTTCACTTCTGTTAATCAAAGAATCATAGAATAGTTTGAGTTGGAAGTGACCTTTTAAAGGTCATCTAGTCCAGCTCCCCTGCAAGGAGCAGGGAAGCATCTTCAACCAGGTCAGGTTGCTCAGAACCACATCTGCAACCCAACCCTGGATGTTTCCAGGGATGGGGCATCCACCACCTCTCTGGGCAACCTGTGCCAGGGCCTCCCCACCCTCACTGGAAACACTTCTCTCATATCTAATCTAAATCAACCCTCTTTCAGTTTAAAACCATTATTAATGAGGTCCCTGGATTAATGGGGCCCCACCCTCGTGGCTCAGAGCTGAGGGGGGCTCATGACCACAGCAAAACCAAACCCCTTTTGTCTTGTTGCAGCCCCAAACCTTCCCCACAAAGAGGGGCAAGTTTTGTCTGCAGACTTTCTCAGCTGCAGCAGAGGATGAGGAGCCTCCCTGATATGCCCTTTCCCTTGGCACCCCAGGAGCTGCCAACAGGCAGCCAGACATGTCCTGCCTCCAACCCCAGTTTGGAAGGGATGCCAGCCAGCCCTGCCAAGGAGCACTGAATTATTTTGCGCAGGGCAAAAGGGCAGGATTTCAGTTCAGATAACACTGGCCTGTTCTGTCTGTTCCTAGTCTCTCAAAGGTTGCCTGGCCTGATAAGGAGCTATCAGAGCAGAGCATCTCTGTTTGAGCCACCAGAGATGTGGCAGGACCAGAGGTGGCTTTTCTTCAGGCTGCCGTGGCCCTTTTCCACCCAGCCCCTCTAAAGAGCCAACCAGTTAATAATGGCAGGAGGATGATTTTGGGATGCTTGCCAAGAGCTTTAGCTCTGTGTTTTTCTCAGGGAGAAGAGAAAATGCAAACATGGATGAGAGCAAATCAACCTGATCCCTCCCTCATTTTCACCCAGCCCCAGCCCTGCAAACAAGGTCACAAATAACTCTCAGTGTATGAGTAACCCAGAAAGCAAAATGATTTTTCCATCTTAAGGCTTTTGCCTCATAAAATTCAGTTTCAGGAATGGGTCTGAATTTTACAGTATCTCTGGGAAGGGTCTCAGTATACCTGGATATCAAAGTGATTTTCTGTGTGGTAGGGAGTTAATTCTCACCAGCACTGTTAGACAGCAGAGTCTCTGCTTTCTGTTCCCTTCTCTGCTCTCAAGGACCGAAGGCAAAAGGCTGAGCTGGAGAATTCCCTACCAGCTTAATCTGATGGAGGATCATAACTGTAGAATCCTGGGATGGTTTGGGTTGAAAGGAATCTTAAAGATCTTCTCATTCCAACCCCTTGCCTTGGGCAGGGACACCTTCCACTAGACCAGGTTGGTCCAAGTCCCATCAAGCCTGGCCTTGAGCACTTCCAGGGATGTGGCATTTGGATTAGGATCTGGAAAGGTTGGTGAGAAAGAAAGGAAAGCGGACCCATTGCATAAACTCACTTGGCCAATTGACAGAACATCATTTGATGGCATCTCGAGCTGTTGAGGAGCACATCAGTGCAGTTACTGAGTGTTGTACTTAATCACCTATTGATTGGGGTGAGTTGGAGGGGTCAGCCTTCCCCACTACCCCTATTCCCAAATTAAAAACTAAGAGGAGAAGGAAATGCTTTGACTTTTTCATTCTGCCTGGATGTTTAGGGAACTTACTGTTGCTAAACCTCCCCCAGTCCTTAAGAGTGAAAACATGCAGAGAATGAATTATAGCAAAATCAATTAATACTAACAGTATCTATTAAATATTGCACTCTGGAGCTTTGCAGGAGTGCACTGCTGCTCTGATATGATCATGACACCATTAACATAATATAAAGAATCAAAAAATCAATAGCTTGCTGAAGCCCCAAATTAAGGCCAAGCAGTGTTACACCATCTCTTTAAATATCTGAAATGGCAACTTGTCTCTGTCATGTACAACCTATTTGCAGATGAAACATCTCTCCCAAAGTAGGTGGGAATTTGTTGGCCTGCCTGTCCCTGCTGCAGCTGCTCTCTGGGGATGCTTGGCATGAGGGTTGGCTCATTTTTTCAAGCAGCATGGACACAAATGGAAGAGAAAATCTGTTCAGGGTTAAACTGGCATAACCCTGGAGGGACTCCAGAGCAGGCACAGGGTCACTGTATTGGTGGACTGATGTACCTCTGTAGGATGGAAACATGGACAAGGTGTCTTCTGCCACTGACCTGATTAATATTTTACAGTGTCAATGTTGTGGAGTTTCTTTAGCCTGAGGTGCCAGGCTAAGACACTGCAACTCTTCTGCCTGCACTGAAAAAGTAAGAAATGGAGCAGGAGAGGCTTTCAGAAGGGCTAGGAGAGAGATTTGAGCAGGAAGAGACTGCCATGGGTCTCTTCCAGCACAGTATCACAGAGTGGCTTGAGTTGGAAATGACCTTAAGGATCATCTCATTCCAACTCCCATAACATGGACAGGGACACCTTCACTGGAGGGAGTCAAGAAAGCAAAGGGGGTCAGAGGTAGGACTTTCAGTGTGAGTTTAGGGGTTAAATGCCTATGAAAGAGAAGGGGTGTCCAAAATGTGGATAGCCTTGGCTCAGGAGGGAGTGGACATCAACTGGGCTTTTAGTGTACAAGGTAGAAGAAGGTTTCTGACATATTCTCCTGAGGCAATGAGTGCTGAAAATACAGTGGCTTTTGTGATAAAACTTGGTGACAGTGCTGTGTAGCTCCTATGGAGGGGTTGCCTGCAGGACCTCAGAGGGAAACAAGTGGTCCCTTCCACCTCTGTGCTTTGTGTGAGGGAGAACTGGAGTCCCTTCTCAGCTCTGCTCAGGGCTCTGTGACCTGCCAACTCTGTGCACACCCATGTTCCCTTGTCTGAAGGTCTCAGAGATCAGCTCACACACCTGAAGACTGACACCTAAATTTAAGAGCCTCAATCCAACCCCTCTACCTCTGGAGCTCAGATTTTGCAGCTGATGTCACAATCCTAATGCTCCTTTGCTTTGCCAAGCCTGGGAAAAAGTGGGAGCTTTGGATCATGGCACAGAACATCAGCTTTTGTCCCAGGGGCAGATATTGGGCAGGTGCAAATGGTGTTTCCAGGGAAAAGTTTTGGGATTAAGGTGTTCACTTTGGAAGGATTTGAGGTGACAGGGACATTCACTGATGGAGTTTATAGCAACATGATAGAGCAATCCTTCCATCAGGGTAGACACAGAGATGCTTTTATGGAAAATTTAAGAGGAACACCTTGTGAGAGGTTGGAGGAAGGATGAAGAACCATATAAATGAAGATCTCCCCCTGGATGTTATCCATCCATCCCTCACACCAAGGATGTGTCTTCGGGAACAGAGACACAGATGACAGAAGGAAACAAGGAGATTTTCTATGATAGATTCATAGAATGGTTTGGGTTGGAAAGGGACCTTAAAGATCATCAGGTTTCAACCCCCTGCCATGGGCAGGAGAACCTTCCACTAGACCAGGTTACTCAGAGTCTCATCCATCCTGACCTTGGACACTCCCAGGGATGGGGCAGCCACAGCTTCTCTGGGCAACTTTTGCCAGGGAATCACCACCCTCACAGCCAAGAATTTTTTCCTGATATCTAATCTAATCCTGCCCTCTTTCACTATGAACCCATAATAAACATGTAGATGTGTTTCTGAGGACAAATCATAGAATCACAGAATGGATTGGGTTGGAAAAGACCTCTGAGATCATCAAGTCCAACCCTTGGTCCAACTCCAGTCCCTTTACCAGATCATGGCACTCAGTGCCATGGCCAAGCTCACCTTAAAAACCTCCAGGGATGGGGAATCCACCCCCTCTCTGGGCAGCCCATTCCAATCCCTCAGCACTCTCTCTGCAAAGAAGTTTTTTCTGCTCTCCAACTTCAATTTCCCCTGGCAGAGCTTGAGCCCCCCGTGCCCCCTTGTCCTATTGCTGAGTGCCTGGGAGAAGAGACCAACCCCCACCTGGCCACAACTTCCCTTCAGGCACTTCCAGACAGTGCTGAGGTCACCTCTGAGCCTCCTCTTCTCCAGCACAAACGCCCCCAGCTCCCTCAGCCTCTCCCCACAGCACTTGTGCTCCACTCCCTTCTCCAGCCTCCTTGCTCTTCTCTGGCCCCGCTCCAGCCCCTCAATCTCTTGCCTCAACTCAGGGACCCAGAACTCAACACAACACTCAAGGTGTGGCCTCACCAACAAAGGGGCATCCAGAAAGACTCCAGTGGGAAGAATCCTGTCGTCCTGCCCCATATAACATATATTTATAATATCAATTAAAACAGCTCCAAGGAATTTTATTAGGCACTGCAAGACAACTACCTGTGCTACAAAGTTATTAGCACATAGTTTGGTTTGTCCAGCTATTACTCCTTGAAACAATTCCTGGACATGTTTGGGAATTATTGGGTCAAGGAGGGTTTCCACCAGGTGTTTTGGAAGTTAATAAAGTTAAGAGAGATCAGACCATGTCATTTGGCCCCAGGAGCAGAGAATGTTTCCTGGTATTGTCCAATACACTAATGGGATGTTGCAAAGAGACAGTGGGAGGAAAATCCTGGAGGAAAGACACAAACTGTGGAGATAACCTGCGAAAAAAATCATTTTATGGAACCATTTTCTCAAATGCAAAGCCAGAGCAAGTGTGTCAGTGCATTAGTTAAGAAAACAGAGTGTGAAAGGTTCATAAGGAATAAGGAAACCTTTTCAAAGAGTGGGAGCCGACACAGGAAGGAAAAGTGTTTGCTGCCAGTTAAATAAAAATTAGGCAAGAAAGGTTTTGAAGGTTGAAACTCATTGTCTAGAGGTGAAGTCATAACATGCTTTTATCCTTGAGAAGTGATTGGATTGGGACTTGATAAAATTCAGGTTAAAGCATCAAAAATCAATCCCAATGAATGTCCTTTTTAATCAAGGCACATGAAAATGGGCAAGCAGACAGAATTAAATATGTACTTGCCTCTGTGCACATGCTAACAGTCTGCTTGAAATGAAGATGCTAATGGGATACACAGCCTGAAACCTGGATAAAAGGAAGCTCATTTGTGGCATAAATCACACAGGGACAATAGAGGAGGCCAAAACGATAAAGAAAAGGCTTTTATGTTACAGCAAATGTAAAATCAAAGAAAGAAAATAGGGTCAATGTGTGCACAAGTGACAAGGGCTCCCTAGGGAAGGGCACGGTGTTAAGGCTGGTTTATTGACCACTTGAAGAGGGTGACAGTGACTGTGACACGCTGAGAGAAATCCTAAAGGTTGGGAGGGTAGAAGAGGTGGCAATGAGAGGCTTCAGGTGGCATTGTGGGCACCTTGCAAATGTCACAGCACTTGGTTGGGGTTCACACCTGTGAACCCACTAAAAGAGAAACAAATCTGGGTTTGCTCTTGGTTTACTCACAGGGTGTTCTGCAGGACAGAGTTGTCAATGCATTGCTCTGTGAGAGGGACCACACAGTGCTCAAATTCAGCATCCTGGAGTAGCAGAACGAGATGAATAAATCAAAATTACAGTAGAATTCAACTTCAGAGTGGAAACAACATAAAAATGAGGCAGCTGGTTAAAAGCAGTAGACACAAGGGCAGAGTGATTTGTGGTGTCTTGCATAAAGGCATCATGTAAGAGGCTTGTTATATGACCTGTGAAAAAATGCCTGAAAGATGGTAAAAGTGTATTAAAAACCCCAAGTTTAAAATACCTGCTTAAACAGCAAGGTGAAGAGACTGTACTCAAACCTGGAAGTTGCACTCAAAGGAAAAAGAATAAAAAGATCAGTAAGCCTGGGGTGTGAATTGCAAAACAATCATGAGAGAGCCCACACAGGAAACACATGGCTAACCCCAGACAAATAAATGATTGCAATTTAACGAGCCTCCCCACAAAAGTTTGTTTTCCAAAGGCCACAAGCTGCCTGAAGTGTCAGAGGGATCAGTAAAAAATGCTTTTAGAGCAGAAAAGTGATATTCACTGAAAGATCTTAGGAAGCTCTGGTGGGAAATTGCCCCATTATTAAATCTGCTCTGCACCTCCTTACTTACACTGGCCTTGTTACTGGAGGAATGGAAGGTGGAAAACATGTACTTTTTTAAAGTCAAACTCCTGTAGGATCCAAGGATAGGAATTTGACTCAAAAAATGTGAATCCAGGTTGTGACTGCCCCATCCCTGGAAGTGTTCAAGGCCAGGCTGGAGCAACCTGGTCTAGTGGAAGGTGCCCATGGCAGAGGGATTGGAATGAGATGATCTTTAAGATCCCTTCCAACCCAAACCAGTCTGGGATTCTGGGATTCTGGGATTCTATTGGATTTTATTTTTCCCATTAATTTGGTTGAGCCATGAGTAAGAATAGATTAACAAAAAAGCATATGACACGTTGGGGGAGGGCAGTGGGTGTCTCAAGTCAATTATGGCTCTTTAAATAAATCAAAGGCCATGTGATATGGATGATGTGGTTAATACAAAGGAATTTTTACTTTTCCCATAGCTAGGAATTTCAACCCTGCTGTCATGGGACAGGAAGATGAGTCCTTTGATAGATTAGTAACCATTTCAAAGATGGGAAATAAAGACCATGAATAAAAGGTTATGATGGAGGGAGGGGATACCTGGGAGGGTCCCATGGGAATTTCTGCTGAGGGTGTTTGGTGTATTTATAAATGAGCTAAAAATGGGTGAAGAATGAGGCAGAAAAGGTAATTGGTGATGGAGAGATTTCCAGGGTTGTCAGAAGTACACAAGGAGAGATTGTGTGACTTGGCAATTTTCATCTTAAAAGAGAGATGACTGAGAGGGCAACAATACAACCAGACAATCAGGAGTGTCATGAAGAAAGCCAAGAGGGGGATGATTACTCCCCATTTCTCAGAACACAAGATCCAGGGAACTTTATATGAGATTATCAAGAGGAATATTAAAACAAACAGAAGAAAGGACATTTTTGTATAGTGTGTCATTTATCTGGGCAACATTGTGAGGCAACATTAGGGAGGCCAGAAATACAACTGTCTGGAAAGCAATTAGACAAATTAATGAAAGAAAGATCTGTTGAGAGCTGTTCAATATAATGACATCAGGGCAGGCTCCAGGTCAGGCACTCACTCCCCTTGTCAGTGCCTGCTGGAAGCTGAGAGCTTAAACCAGGGGAATTTTCACTTTATTATCTTGGTTTTGTTGTTTTTTTCTGCCCAAGTATCTGCTGTTGGAGTCAGAGACAGAGTGAATGGATCTGTGGGTATTTGGCCTGAGCTGTTGCAGCCATTTCTGTGTCTCTGCATTTTCAGTAGCCCTCTCAAGAATCAGTTTGTGCATCTTTTAAATAATCCCCCCCTGATCTGTGGCCTTCCTAGCACAGCAGCCAGTGGTGACCCAGAGCAGCTGATGCAGAGTGTGATGGGCACCTTGCCATGCCCATCCAGCCAGGATGAGTCTGGAAGCCCTTTGCGGACATGTAGCCACCAAACTGCTCTTCACGCTGCCCAGCATGCCTTGGAGGTGGATTTGACTCTGATGTGGGCATGGTTGGCTGGTTTGGCTCTTTGGGATGGTGGTTGGCTGTCTCCCCGTGCTGCCTGGAGCAAGAGCTTCTCCTCCATTCAGCCACCCCAAGGTCCTGCTCACAAACTCCATCTCCCCCTCACCAGCTGTGGCTTTTGTTGGGCCACAGTCCATGCTGGGCTGAATTGTGTTTGATTAGCTCCATAAATCCAGGAAAGGGGAAGCCAAGATCATCACAGAGGCCTTTCAGCAGCAGCAGCAGCAGCAGCAGGGAGTCCAAATCTCCATTAAAATGTGTGCTCAGCTCATCTCGAGTCACTCATTTTTGCTGTCTCCCTCCATCTCATCCTTTGTTTCCCTGCCTTTGATTGCAGCTGAAGTTTGGATCAGTGTTGTCATGGTGAGCCTGCTCTGAAGTGGTCTCTTTTCCCTGCAGACCAGGCATCAGAATTCCTGGTTTCCATTCAGACTCTGCCACTGAGGCTTGATGGGCAAGTGATGTTTCTCCTGTAGATCTCAGGTTCTACACTCTGAAAAAAAAAAAAAGGTGACTGGAAAGTTTTGCTTCCCCCAGGGCACACAGGGAGGGGATGTGCTGGATTTATGGATTTCCTCTGGGTGTGTGATGGGGGATGCTCCAAGGATGGATGTTGACTGACAGCTTTATCCGCTCATCTAAACGATTCCAGCGTGAGGTGTGTCAATGTCACAGCCACCAGCTGGTCTCAAATCCAACCTGCCAGTCACTGTGACAAGGTCAGGAGAGATAGGAGGGTGGAGAAATCCCTGAGCTGAGCTACAAACAGTCTTCAGGGAATTACTGTATGGATCCTCTGGACCTGAGACTTATTTCCTCCTAGATTTAAGCAATACCTGAATATGGATGTCAGTGCATCTCCCCTGATTATGTGTGAGCTCTGGGATGAGTTGGTGGGCATCTATTCTGCTCAGACTAGGAACAGAGTAAGAGTTATTTTAACAGGATAAATTCCTTATGCCAAAGAGGGAGCTGACTTGCTGCTGCTTCTGGCTCCTCTTTCACAGCTCCCTCCAGACTTTGACTTCCCACTGCTGAGGATCCCCTTTCTTTGCATGTGATTATTGCTAATGATCCGAGTGGGAGAGTAAGGAGAGAAATCTACACAGAAAACATGAGCTGAGATTGAGCTGTGTCTGAAGTGATGGAGGGAAGGGGGAAGAGAAAAACCCAGCCTGGTAGCAGGATGGAAATAGTCCCAGAGTGCATCACCCAGCTCCACCCTGTCCCTCTAAGTGGTAGCACAGACTTTTCATCCCATGTTCCAAGAAAAGCTCCATGGCTGGAGTGTGTTTCTCAAGATGCACCGTGATTATTCCCCCAAAGGAATTAAGTTGTTAAATATCTTTGAACTCTCTGGCTCTCCCTCCTCTGCCTCCACCCAGGTCTGTATATGTATCATTGCAAACTGGCACTGTCCCTGATCTGATGGACTGATTTCTTCTTTTCTTTGGTGCCTTGGGAAGGAGCTGGGGCTCCCTGTGTCTGGCTGAGCATCCAAGTTCATCCATGTCCTCCTTGGCAAGGCCAAGGGCAGAAATCCCTGATTCTTTCCTTTAAACACCAGCACAACCTTGAAATCAGAGGGAACAATTCAAGGTTATTACAGAAACACAAGAAATAAAGTTTGTGTTTCAGGGGCTGTTTGCAGACCAGGGAACTGGATATTGCTGGGTGGGAATAGGGATTTGCTCCTCACAGAGTGATGGTCCAACTGATGCTTCCTCACCAATCACTCCATGGGTGCTGCACATCTTTAATTAGATATTGAGTCATCGAGGAGAAATGATGCCCCCACACATATCTGAGGTCAGCATCCCCCACCTGCTGTGCCTGAGCTGGCAGTGGAGGCAGAAGGGCTGTACCTGCCCATTACCTTCCTCTAATTATTTGGAATCCATATTATGGACCTTGCAGCACAAGGCAGCCAATGCCAGGTGTTAAATTAATAAGCTGAACCAGGTCTTCTGATCAGTGCTCTGGGCTGTTTGCCATTCCTTTTTCTCCTCAACATCAGATAAAATAACTCAGGGCTTTGGTCAAAGTGTGATATTCAGAGCACTTTGGAAGTATTTTTTTCTTCTGGGTAAGGAAGACAAAAGAAATGGGGAAAACTGGTGAAGTCAGGGAAACAAGTAATCAGAAAGCTGATGCTGGTGGAAGACAAGGTGATCACAAGCATCCACTGGAGGTCCAGTTTACAGCAGTGCTGGTCATTTGTAGCTCAGGTCAACTGAAAATACAAGGAGATACAGTGCTGGAAAGATTTGAATCCATACTGGCACCCAATCAGCCATGGGATGAGTAACAACAACTCCCCAACTCCTATTTAATAACAGGCTGTGCCTTCAGCCACATGTCATCATTGTGGCAAAAAATAGTTCAGTGCATGTACTGCAGATAAAACAATTAACAGATTAGTGGAGGGAGGATGAAGGTGGGACAGGGATTCTGCAGAGTGGCTCATAGGAAGGGAGCTGGCAACAACCTGTCACCTGAGACTGCCATCAGGGAAATCCCTGACATGGGCATTCATTTGCTTGTGGAGTACTTTTCCTAATAGAAGAGGCAGAAACACATCAATAAGGCACGAGGGGAATGGAAAACAGCCTGGAGGAGATGCCTGAAAACACACACAGAGCAGAGGGAATGACCCGGGATGTGTGTCCCAGATTTTCTGGTTGAATAACTAAGAGGTGCCCATGGAGCTGCCACAGCCAAAACTCTTGGGCTGGACCTCCTGTGTCACTAATTTGCTGGTTTTATGGGGAGATCAAGTGGCTGCGTTTGTTGGGGTTGGAAGGGCTCAGATGTCTTTAAAAGTGGTTGTTGGAATAGCTCAACCATCTCTTCCCTTCAGAGGAAGGTCCCAGTTATTCTCACCCTACAGTCTCCCATGGGGTCTTTCCTTTTGGACTCAGTGATCCTTGAGGGTCCTTTGGGATATTCTGTGGTTCTATAATTTTATCCAAGGATATTCTATGATTCTATGATTTTTGTTGCTTCTGGCAGCAACAGTTCAAGCTTGAACAGTTCGAGGCAGAGCATCCTCCTGGTGCATCTTATGATCTGCTACACAGTGACTTTTTTGCATCTGTTGGGGATAGAGGACCAAAATAATTCTCATCCCCACCTTGAGAAGGTAAAAGGTGATAAATGTCACTAAATGTCATGGAGCTTTCTGTTTCTTAAATTGAGTCTGCTTGTTAGGTGACTGTGCCTCCTACAAACATGTTAAAAAGAGTGACCACAGAGAAAACAGCATTTCTGCTGGCACTGAGAGGGAGCAAAAGTTCCCAGACACAGGAAATAGGCAGCAGGGAATGAACCAGATCTTCTGCCAGTCTGTCTGTCTATCCATCCATCCATCCCATTAGTATCACACATGCATAATAATCCTGCTTGTTGAAGACATCTATCTCCAGGTATCTCTCCAGCCCTTTCCATCAGAATAGAAATTCATTCAGAACACGGGGAGAGTTATTGGTGTTGTGTGGATGCTCTGATAGATTTTTTATTGCACTTTCCACTGAGATTGCACACCCCCAGCCATCCCAACACTGCATTTCCTTCATCAATTCTTGTGCCTGCTGCTGCTGAGGCTGTACAGTCCGGCAGCCTCCATTAAGAATGGTTTGCCCCATGATTATTCCCAGGCAGGCAAGCTTTGTGCTGATGGATAAAGCAGGGTGTAAAACCTGATTGGAATCAATCAGGGTAATTGTCTGGATGTGTGGTGGTTAATAGGAAATGTCCTGCATATTATTGGCTGGTTTATACAGCAAAAGGATGAGCTTGCTGCTGTCTTTTGTGGCTCACGTCCTCTCCCGAGCTGCTGGGGGAAGTGATGGATCTGTTTGGAGGCTCAGGGGATGCTGTACTGGCATGTCTGTGAGACATGGAGCTTGGAGAAGAGCCCTGCCCTTTTTATTTGGCTCAGTGACTATTTTCATAGAATCATAGAATCAGTTGGGTTGGAAGAGACCTCTGAGATCATCAAGTCCAACCCTTAATCCAATCCCACTTTGATTACCAGATCATGGCACTGAGTGCCAAGTCCAGTCTCACCTTAAAAACCTCCAGGGCTGGAGAATCCACCACCTCCCTGGGCAGGCCATTCCAATGCCTGAGCACTCTCTCTGCAAAGAACTTCTTCCTGATATCCAACCTAAACCTCCCCTGGCAGAGCTTAAGCCCCTGCCCTCTTGTCCTACTGCTGGTTGCCTGAGCGAAGAGACCAACCCCCACCTGGCTACAACATCCTTTCAGGTAGTTGTAGAGAGTGATAAGGTCTCCTCTGAGCCTCCTCTTCTCCAGGCTAGACAACCCCAGCTCCCTCAGCCTCTCCCCACAGCACTTGTGCTCCACTCCCTTCTCCAGCCTCCTTGCTCTTCTCTGGCCCCGCTCCAGCCCGTCAATCTCTTTCCTGAACTGAGGGGCTCATGTCCATTGCTGCTACCTGGGCAAAGGGCAGCTCTCAGCCTCTTCCATCATCGAGTTACAGAAAATGTTGGAAAAGATCTCTTAGATCATCAAATCCAACCTTTGACTCAACACCACCTCGTCAGCCAGATCATGGCACTGAGTGCCACACCCAGTCTCCTTTTAAACACCTCCAGGGGTGGTGACTCCACCATTCCAATGCCCAAACACCCTCTCTGTAAAGAACTTCTTCTGATGTCCAAACTAAACATGACTGATGCCAAGCCTAGACAGGAGCTTTGTGAGACAGTGGGCAGCAGAGACCAGGAGCAAGACTGGAGCAGAAGGCCTCTGAGTCTCATGAGTGCTGCAGACTCACACACCGGCAATTAAACTTAGTTCTGAATCCATTCAGACCAGCCTGGTGTCCCCACAGCTGACCTGCCAGGCTGTGTTTGGAAGGAAGTCTGAAGAGGGACCCACCAAGAACCTGTGATGCCTCAGGATCCAAGTGCTGGCAGAGGCAGCCTGGGAGGACTGAGTGTGAGACAGGCACCAGAAAAACCCACCCTGAAACAGGCTTCACAATAAACAGCAAGACACTCACACCCCAGGAGGACCCAGACAGCGTCTGCCTGGTGAGACACTCTCTGATCAGACAGTCTGGAGCTGAGCTAAAGCCTCTGTGGCTGCAGAAAGCAAGTGGATCATGGCACCTGGCGTATTTACACATAAACTAGGAGCAGCCTTGTTTTCCAGCATCCTCTTCTCCTGGGAGAGTCTTACAGCACCTAAGCTTCCCCATGGATGCATCTTCCCAGTCACCAACTGCCTGGCAGCTGTGGGTACATCCTCTGACCTGCAGCCGTACCCCCAAATGCTGCTGGGGTTGTTCTTGGAGAGGATCAGCGACTCACTGAGGAGTGGTCTGGCTTAGGATGGGTTTTCTGGGCAGCCTCTGGTTGTGAGGACTCTCAATTTTCTCCCTGCCATAGGGAATGGACTCTTTTTCTCTGTTTGGGTGCATTTATTGTGAGTAAGGTTAATAAATTCCCACATAGCAAAGAAGTATCACTTGCAATTCATGAGCAAGGGGCTCACTCTTGCCTGAGGTCACAAGTAGTGCCTTAAATTTAAAATTCAGTGCTAGAAACTTCTGAATCCCTGGAAAGAGATCTTAGTTGCCAACATTACTGCTGGCTATGAGAGTGGGAGGAGAGGGAGAAGAGGATTTTGGCCAGGAGAGGCCAGTTCCCCTCGATGGCCAGAGCCCTGGGCACCATGGGAAGAGCAGCAGGCTGGGATCTAATGAAAGAGCTTTCTAAGCACTCAGTTCTCCCCTCAGTGAGTCGAATACTATTAACCTTTAAGGCAAAATTATATTTGGTGCCTCTGGGAAGCAGTAACATTTCACCAAACTGCACTGGGGAAGCAGGTAAACAATTGTTAACCCTCTCCAGCCCCATTTCAAGGCTGTTTCTGTGTGTTCACATGTGTGCAAACCCTGCCAAGCAGCTGAGAAGGGCTCTGTGCTCAGAAATCCCCAAGATGGAGAGGGTCTGCTGGAGATCTGATGTCCCCTGTTGTCACTCAGCTTGGTGTCCCAACTTCTTGCTCATTAACTGGCATTCAGTTCAACCCGTGGTCCTGGCAAAGAATCACAGAATGGTTTCATTGGAAGGGATCTTAAAGGTCATCTGGTCCCACGCCCTGCCATGGGCAGGGACACCTCCCACTAGGCCAGGTTGCATCTTGGGACCAAAAGCTCTGCATTGCTGTTTTCCCATTTCCAAGGTCCATCCAGTTATTTGGAAACAGGTTTGGCTTTTGATGGCTGAGGACATTGTTTGACATAAGGAACCATGTATGAACCTGTGCTGTGATGCCTCTGACAGCTGGGGACAAAGCTGCTGTGTGTGTCAATGCTGTTAAATAACACCAGGGAGACAAGTCCTGATGCCTCTGAGAGGAATATCCAAGCTGCTTCACCCAACAGCTTTGACAGAGTAGAGGCTTTGACCCAGTCCTGCCCTTGGACAGTTGGTGGGTTCACAGCACACCCAGGAGACATGAACATTTTGCTGACAGGGAGAAACAGGCTGGTGTTGGCTGTGAACTCCACCAAGTGCTCATGTATGCTTTGCACAAGAGCTTCTAAACCTATTGAGTCCTGGGATCCATTCCTGTGGAAAAAAATCCAAAGAAAACTGAACTGTGAGGTCCTTCCTTCCTTTCCTCCCCTTTCCCCCCTTTTCTTTCCTCCTGGCTCTTCCCCAGTGTGTCACTCTACCCTCCCTTGCAACCAGTGCTCTCCACTGGACCTGCCCAACACCAGGCCTTGCAGGTTGGGCAACCAGGGGCAATGAGGGGGCTCTGAGCTGCTGCAGCCTTGGCAGGGAGAAAGCAGGAGCCACAATCTGAGGACAAAGTCAACACCTTGGGTGGAAAATTAAATCAATGAAGCAGCATGAGCCAGAAAGCAAACGATGCAAGGGCAGCAAAGCTGGCTTCCAAATTGAAATGTGTTTGCTGGGGATTGTCCATCGGCTTGGGGAGTTATTATTTCCATTTCTCTAGTTATGAATTAATTTCTAGAGAACTTAATCATCCCCTCCCTTCTGCCCTCCACAACCCCCTCTTCCCTTCACCTTCTAATTTTCCACTTGACTGGGGATTCTCTGACAGTGAAAATTCAGGCTTAGAGGAGGTCCATGCAGGCTGCTCCATTAGACTGGATAATCTCATTGGAACCACTGGTGCGAATAATAACACCTTCACCTCATGCACAGCACCTGATTCAAATGACACTTAACACCCCAGGCTGTAGGGATGGATATACAGGGGAAGGGGTGGGGTAGAGCCTGCCCCAAGCACCCTTTGTGTCCTGGATCTGCCAAGCTGTCCTGAGGTCATATCTGCTGTATAAATGCTGGTCCAAGTCTTCTCCAGTGCTGGGATATCATAGAATTAAGGCTGGAAAAGACCTTTGACCTGAAATCCCCATTCCCACTAAGCCATTAAGCCAAGTGCCACATCCCCACTCATTATTTTAGCAGTTCCAGGGATTGTGACTCCACCACGTTCCTGGGAAGTTTGTTCCAATGCTCAACCACTCCTTCAGTGAGGAAATTTTACCTAATGTACAATCTGAATCTTCCCTGGAGCAACCTGAGGCTGTTTCTTCCTGTCCTATTTTTTGTTACCTGGGAGAAGAGACTGAAAACTGGGAGATGAAACTAAAAACCTGAGTTCTGTTTTTCTGGAAAGTTTGAATCCAGGATTTTGGTTTGGATATTGTTCCTGAAGGACCTCAAGTCTAGCAGAACTCTATTGCCCTCTGAGGGCACAGTTGGACTGTTGTCCATCACAAATTACCTTGTTGGGAGATGTCTCATGTGGGTGGACTGTGCATGAGAGACAACATCACAAAACTGCACTTGAATTCCTACCTCCTTCAGCATTCCCAGCCTTTTCCAACCACCTTCCCACACTGGATCTGTGCTGTCACAGCCTGTGCTGTAGCACTACTGAGCACTGTCCCAGCCTGAAGGAATAACATCTTCCCACAGTCACTCCCATCACATCCACCAGAACAACTTGGCTCTCTGGCTCACCTGGCATTCCCAGAAGTTTCTACTGAGCAGCACCATCCAAGTGTTCTCCAGAAATTCTGTGCTTTTAAAAGGAAGGAAACCAGGAAATGAGTATTGGAGATGGGCACCTGGAATGTGTAATGAATGGCTCTGTTGCTGTGGGTGTGACAGCCCAGCCTGCTGGAGGTCATTCACAGCACCACAGCAATTTTTCAGTGTTTAACCCATCCCTCCCAGCCATGCAGGGATGAGAGGAAATTCATACATCACATGCCAACAGCCTTTTCCTTGCAGCTGGAATGTTAGCTGCAATCCTTGGCATCAGGAAGTGCTTTCCAGAGTGAGGGACAGGCTCGATGGGGTGTCCTAAACCAAACTAGGAGCATCTCATGGCTTAGGAGAGTAATTCCTGAGGATCTTTTGGCTGTGGTTTTAAACTACCAGAGGTATGAAGCAAGGATCATTTTTAGGGTGTTCTGAAGCCCTGGTCCTTTTGTTTCTTATGGGTTGTCTCTGAGTGGATCCTCACTCAACTCCAGACCTCTCTGCAGAGCCAACTTGCTCTCCTTGATGGGTCAGCAACCACTGTGAGGGAGCTCAGGATCCTTGATGTAGCCCTTAGTGTTTAGCAGAGAGAAGAGGCTTAATAAGGGAGAAAACCAGCTTGTTCTCCAACTTTTTGGCTGGAATAGGTTGGGCAGAGAAAGGCAGCGAGACTAAAGTTAAAATCCTTCTTGCTCTATTTTTCCTCTTGTTATTCTGTCCCCCAAATTCCCTCTCCTAGAAGGAGCTGAGCTGTGAAAGTCAGGATGAGGCATACTTTGAGCAGCATTTTTATTATTATTTTTTGTCCAGAGTTGGGCTGAAATGCTGACTTAAGTGATTGGGAAGTTCTAAATCTGACCCAAAACCTGGTCATGTGAGGTCTGAAAACTACCATGTCAACACATTTTTTCCTTTATTTATGCTCTCTGAGAGAGCTGAAGGCTGTATATCCAGCTCAACCCATGCTTTTTCCTTGCTCCAAAGAGGTGAATATCTTAAGAGATGGATCAGGAGCTTCAAATGTAATGTGAGTGGAGTTGGTGGGAGTCCATGGATGCAGCAAATGCCACCATGGTGATCTCACACCTCACAGAGAAAGCCAAGCCTGGGCTAAGAGGTTCTTTGACTTGTTTTTCCCAGTGAGACTTCACTGTCTGCACAGAGTGTCTCCTCTCCAGCTGGAGCTACAGAGCAGGTGGAGACCTCCCTTTCCAGGTCTCCATGTAGCAGGGACTTGATGTCATTCTCCCTGTGTTATCCCGTGGTTTTCCTGGCTGCCAGTTGTCCTGCTGCTGAGCATGGGGAAAAGTTTGGAGCTGGAGGGAGGAACTGTCTCTGCCAGCAGCAAAAACCAGGGCTACAGCACATGTACAGGCTGTTCTTTCTGCTGCCAGGGAACATGAGCAGATGGATGGAGGGGCCCATGGACAGGAGCAGGAGGAAAGGGAAGGAGCTGAAGAGTGATGTGAAAAAGGGGATGTTGATGAAGGTCAAAAGTTGGGAGAGTCTGAACCAGAGAAACTCTGTGGGGTCCACTATGCCCTGCAGCTTTCTGGGTGAAACTGCTTGAGGAAAGGGGTTTCTAGAGGTGAGGGATTTGGATAAAAAGTGTTCAAGTCTGATCTGTCTGTTCTGTGGAAGTGTTTTCTCTGTTCTTGCTGTGCTTCCCCATGTCAGGACAGCAGCTGCCAACATTAGAAGGGCAGTTAAATGATGTGCTGGCTGAGCCAGGCAGTGGTTCAGTTTCTGTGTGAGTGAGGGACCCCTTACAGTGTATTCCCATGGCTCCCCAACTTCCCAGCATGGATGGTGTGCTCCTTGTTTCCACTTTCCCTGTCCTGTTTGCCCTTCAAGAGATAAGGCTGAAGTGGCACTAAACCCTCCCACCCTTTTCATAGGACTTGCAGGTCTCACTGCAGTCTTGGCAGTGATTCCTGAGGAAGCCTCAGCACCACTGATTGGGATTAGCCCAGATCTCTGAGCAGCACACTCCAAATTTTAACTTTCTGAAGGCCTGGGCAGTTCCTATCATCTTTACCAACAGATATTTAGAATTTGGACCACAGTGACAGGGAAAAACCCAAATCCATTTCTTTGGAATTACTGTAGAGAAGCTCCCATGAAGAATTCAGGGAGGATGTTCTGAGTCAGGCCATGAACAAAGAACTTCAGCCCCTTTGAAGGATTTATTTGCCTCAGCCCTTGCAGAGGAGAGCATGTAGGAGCATGGGAGAGTGTAGGTGTTATCTGCCCAGGTTCTGGGAAAGACACAAATATTATTAACAGGAACAGGAAGCACCATGATAGGATGCTCTCTGGGAAAAGTAATTTTGTTCATTAATTGCTTGCCTTATCTGGCAACCTTGTTCCCTTGTTCTCGCTTTCTTCTTTTTTAATTTTCTTTAAAAGGACTGTAAGTGAATTCAGTGTGAGGAAAGTTATTTTCCTGCATCCTCAGAGGCAGAAGCTCGTGTTACTCAGGTAGCCTTCAGGGATTTTTCCATCTTCATTTGAAGCAGCTCAGTCTTTTATGGGCAGATGTCAAAAGACAGGTTCCCAGCAGATTCCTGGGATTTCTTTCTTGTGGACCTGCTGCAGTTCTCATGCCTTTGGCTGGAGCTCTGCCTGCTGCTTGTGGTTTTGTGCTCTGAGATTCTCCTTCTGCTGTAAGCCACCGGGCTCATAGAATCATAGAATGGATTGGGTGGGAAAAGACCTCCGAGATCATCAAGTCCAACCCTTGGGCCAACTCCAGTCCCTTTACCAGATCATGGCACTCAGTGCCACGGCCAAGCTCACCTTAAAAACCTCCAGGCATGGGGAATCCACCCCCTCTCTGGGCAGCCCATTCCAATCCCTCAGCACTCTCTCTGCAAAGAAGTTTTTCTGCTCTCCAACTTAAACTTGCCCTGGCAGAGCTTGAGCCCCCCGTGCCCCCTTGTCCTATTGCTGAGTGCCTGGGAGAAGAGACCAACCCCCACCTGGCCACAACTTCCCTTCAGGCACTTCCAGACAGTGCTGAGGTCACCTCTCAGCCTCCTCTTCTCCAGCACAAACACCCCCAGCTCCCTCAGCCTCTCCCCACAGCACTTGTGCTCCACTCCCTTCTCCAGCCTCGTTGCTCTTCTCTGGCCCCGCTCCAGCCCCTCAATCTCTTGCCTCAACTCAGGGGCCCACAACTCAACACAACACTCAAGGTGTGGCCTCCCCAAGGCAGAGGCCAGGGGAAGGCTCACTGCCCTGGGCCTGCTGGCCACGCTCCTTTGGATCCAGGCCAGGAGCCCATTGGCCTTCTTGGCCACCTGGGCCTCATGTTGTGGTTAGTCCAGCAGCAAAAGGACTTGGAGGGCTGTGATTTAAGGGAGAGCAAAGCAGAGGCCCTGCAGCTTCAGAGACGTCCTTTCCTTAGGTCTTTGACTCTTGCAGGAGGTTGAGGGAGTCAGTGAGTGGAAGCAGGTGACACCCATCCTCCAAGATGTCAAACATGCATGATGGCTTTTTTCAGACTGTTTCCACAGCAGGGAATGATTTAGGATTAGATATTAGGAAGAAATTCTTGACTGTGAGGATGGGCAGGCCCTGGCACAGGTTGCCCAGAGAAGCTGTGGCTGCCCCATCCCTGGAAGTGTCCAAGAGCAGGTTGGATGGGGCTTGGAGCAACCTGGGATAGTGGAAGGTGTCCCTGCCCATGGCAGAGGAACTGGATAGTCTTGAAGGTCCTTTCCATGAGTCTGTGATTCGTGGAGAAGCACAGCCTTTCTGTAATGCTGAGGAGTGTGTTTCACCATCACCTTCCCCAGACCCCCTCCCTCATTTCCACACTCTCCTCCCCCGGTGCCAGAAAACGATTTCCAATTCTTCACTGGACAAAGGCTCCAAGTTTCCAGGGATTTGCATGCAAAATGCTCCTGTTCATCTCAGGCTTGAATGAGCCATGAAAACACTCGTCAGGGCTGTGCCTACAGAGCCACACACACGTGTGCACACAAATGGCTTGTCCCTGGCTGTGCCCCAGCAAGGTGCGAGCTGGGGTGGTCTTTGGGGCCACCTCTGCACCTTGGGGCC
>VWZD01000820.1:59777-80052 GCA_013396695.1 Sakesphorus luctuosus | reverse complement strand
AAAGGTAAACCAATTCCTACAAGCAGGATTTATTCTTAAGGAAGAGAGAAAAAAATGAAGATTTATCAATGAACTATGTGCCGAAGAAAATATTTCACAACATTTTCATACCACATTCTAAAGGAAATTTCAATTTGCAATCAACTGCTTAGTTTTTCTTTTGGTGTTTTATAACAAAGTCGACATACTGAGACATCACTCTGTTGCTACATACCAATTGTATGTCTCAGACCAGAATAATAAGTAAATATAGTTTCATTAATGCGTGGTACCCATCATGAAAGAAATGCAGAATGTCTATTAATACTTCTGGTGGACAAATGCAAGTAAGTAACAATACCCATTACAAGTCACTTTTCTGAAATTAATAATATTGAAAAGTATTGCCCATGGGTGGAATCTGTCACCCTCTAGAGTTATCTATTTCTTTCTAAGGCTACTGAGGAAAATAAAGACTCGTTGAATAAGAAGCTGCCAAACCTACAGAACATGAATTCAAGGCTCATGGGAAAATCAAGAATTGAAAAATTTAACCTCGACAGGGTAAGGGGCTTCATAAAAGTTGAGATTACAACAATAAAACAAGGAATAGAACATGGGAAAACGTAAGACTAACTAGAAGATCACTAAGGACCAAAAAAAGTAGATTGATTTTTTATTTTCTCTTTGTAGAGTCGTAATGTTATCCTAACTAGGCCAAAGTGTAGTCATACAAGATGAAAGGACTGAATTTTGAAAAGGAAAAATATGGGAGATTGATTCAGAAACTGATAGTACTCTTTATCCTCTGTTCATCCTTCCACTGGCATAGGTAAATAGATCTCTATTGTACAAGGACAAATAAGAACACTAATGAAATTCCTGTTACTTGATAGTAAACCTTCAGCTAAGCAAGTTCTTTCTATGCTGGTAAGCAATTTTGCATAAAAGATCTTCTCTGAAATGTAGTCCCTAGTGAATTTTGTACAAGCTAATTATGGATTGGTGAAAAATAAGATAACAGAAATGCTGACATAATCTTAAGTAACAGCATGCTAGACTAAAATATCTAAGTTGGATGACAACACATCTTTTGAAACTTTGTTCATCTGTGTGTGCAACATTGGCTTTTAAGCAAATGTAGCTGTTCTCAGCCCAGTTATGTGGCTAAAGAAATCTAATACTACGTATAATGATACAAATGTGATTAGTATGTCACACTCAGATCAGTATGCTATGCACTGCACATAGACACAGTGTGAGTAGTTTCTGCACCATGAAGATTAGGGCTTAAGTAATGCAGTAAACACAAGTCTTATCTACTTTGTACAGTTTGGGACTGCAGTAGGGAGATTATTGGCAATATACAAGAAAGTTTGTTGGGGAGTTGAGAAGTGAACTAAGACCATCTCAGTGCCTGATCAGTGTCTTGAATGTCCATCATTCTATTACACTCTTTTTGTTTGTTTGTTGAGTTTTTATTTCTTTTTTTTTTTTTCCTTGAGACTATCACACTATTGTTGCTCACTCACTTGTTTGGTGGTATAAATAAATTCAAGTAGTTTTTTTAGGCTAAGGTAGGTCCAGAATCTTCACACTTTATGAAAGATTGGTAGTGTTTATTTAAACAGAGAAAAAATCCTGAAGCTAAATTTATGAAAGGAGTATTTACTAAATTTAATTTTGCATAGATCACTGGTAATGATGAAACACAAATCAGAACCAATGTCTCCTTGCTCATTCATTATGATCACTTCTTAATTCAGTTGGAAATAATAAACACACTTTCTAGGGCATCTTGGCAGGGAAATTAAATTCTGCCTGTGCAGCTGGACATAGCTTGACCCAAGGGAGAAGAACCACAGTTTGCTCAGAGCTGAAAGTAAGCAGTAAAAAGTGAAAGTAAGTTCTAAGCATAACACCAAGTTATTCACTTAGTTGGATGTCTATTCTCTGTTTGGTTTGGTTTGGTTTGGTTTGGTTTATTTTTTTCAGTTGGTTGGTTGGTTGGTTGGTCGGTTTATTTTCCCCAGGTATCTAGACTGACATGACTTCTCCTTGGGAAGAGCAGAGCTTGTTAACATGCTGAGTTTGCATGTTCTTCTCTAGAAAACTTCTGTTGCATGAGAGGAGAGCCAGCAACCAGACTGACATGGTTATCATGCACTGCTATAATACACAGTCACCATCAGTGTGGGAGTCTGTGTTTCTTGAGAGGAAAGATGAAGGGCACCCATAATAAGACATCTTCACAAAGGACAGGAGTATTGTTGCATGAATGTGCCATGGTTTAGAAGCAGCAAGGGCTCTTTCTCACTTTTGTATGTAGAGGATAGCAGTTCTTCCACACAATGGAATAAAAAACCCCAACATTTAGATGAACATGCCAGTCACTGAACTAAGAAAGCTTTATCCCTATAATCTTAGAGGACAGAGGGGATGTTTCCAGTGCTATTTTCTACCTGCAAAGATGCGATCTAGAAGAGTTGAGGTAATGAAATCAGCACTGGTTGAGTTTCCTACTTTACATTTATTTCCCTACCTCTTAGTAAATATATGTGGCCTTAAGCTTAACAACAATCTATGCAAAGTTAAATATTTATGAAAAAGTTTCACTTTTAAAATATCATCTTAACTTTTATCAGACATGTTTATGCTAGATAAGAAGAAATATGTTTTCACTCAAATGGAAAAGCATCAACATTCTATTTCCTGTAAAGAAAGTAAATTATTTCTCTTAAATACAATACACAGGAAGTTTCAAAAAGCTTCAAGATCACTTAAACAATCATCTTTCTGACACAGCTGCCAAACCCTCTTTTGAATTTAAAAGAAGCAGCTCCACTGTTTTCTGGAGCATCTAATCTCTGCTAGATGAATTTCATGGAGACACATTCCAGTAGTTTAATCTCTGCTTCACTGGATTTCTTGAAAAATATAAATGAGAGACTTCCAGATCAGCACTGAGGTCTTAGATTCTGATGTATTTTATTTCAAGTTAAGACACACACACATACACACAAAAAGCACTAGTCCCTAAATATACACCTAACACTTGCTGAAGTATTTTGCTTTACAAAAGGATATTTTAAATTTTATTATTACATGGTATGTACAGTACTGATCTTGATATTACAAACATTTGAAAGCCTAAACTTGAAGACTTGACTGATTGAGCAGTGGTAATAATAGTTTCAACAAAACCAATTATAAAGTTAATCATACACACAAATGTTTGCATGACCATGTATATTAAAAATTCATTATCATAAATGCCTTTATCATGTCTCCATTGAGATTCCACTTCTGGGTCCTATATATGTAAATAAAAACTGAAAGAGAATTTGAACCTATTGTAGTTTCTATTTTGTGAACACTAGAGTAGAGGGAGCAAAGAAAATGTGAAACAGAATAGTGTATTCACCCTTTATAAAAAAGAATCATAACAGAAAATCAAAATTGAATGAAAAATTAAATGACAAATGGAGTCTGTTTTCACTGCAACAGTTTTATACTGGGCCTTAGATTAAATTCTGATTATAAATAGTAGTCACTTCTAAATAATAGTTATGTCTCGCTTTACATGAACACCTACTGAAAACTCATTGGAAACAGATCTTTCACGTTTATTCTTTATAGAGTGGTATATGCTCATCTATTTATTCAAATCTAAACAATTAATAAAATTGTAAATAATAAAATGTAGTTCCAAAAACTACATTAAAAGTACCCCATAAACACAAAACACAAAAGCAAAATTTATTTTTACCCTGTCTCAGCTATTACTCATAAAGTATAGGATAACTTACACTCTCTGACTGTTCAAATGATCTACATACAGCTAATATTTTTAGCAAAGAAATATTGAAAGGTGAGAGTACAAAAAAATGCTGTTGATTCACCCAGAAACAATAATAATTATTATTTCTCTGTAAGATAGTCTTGAGATAATAGCCACAATTGGACTTCTATTAAAGTAAAAACAGGATATCTGTTTACAGAAGAGAGCCCAGAGGGGAAATGCAGATGTACAAAAACCTGTTTGATTTATATAGTACTGTGACTTAGAATACCAGCCTGGGATTCTCATGAAAATTTCACAGTCAGAATAATAAACAATTTTCTTTACATCAATTTATGAATTCCAGGTAATAACTTGTTCATCTCAAGCAAGTGCTCATTTGACTTCCAGAGCCAATTTATCATTTACCCTGTGAATACAGGAAATTATATTTTTTTGCTACATAATTTGTATTACTAGCAAAATATTTAACATATATGTGTAATCTTTCCCATAGAAAAATTTCTGGATGCATTCATCTGGATTTTCCAAGAGTTATGATCTCTTGACAAAGATGACAGTGATATCATCTTAAATACTGTGAAGTAGTGCTCACCTGTTCTTATACAGATGCAGACATTGTTGCAATCCTTGTGGTAATAAAAGCTTTTATTTAAAATCCTCTAATGAGCCATTGAGGAAAGGATATGAGTAATAGTTGAAATTCAGTTCATATGACCTTGACAGACAGCCAACACAGAACACTAGAGAGGAGCACACAATGAAACCAATATGAAATAAAAAAGGATCCTTTTAAACGTATCCTATTGAGATGGCATTTTTCTCTTCATCACTCATTCAAAATGGAAATGGTTTGAGGTAAAATGAGTTTCCATATCCTTGCATATGGACCAGTGTATTCACCAATCCCCCATTTTATTTAATACGGCATCTTAAGGGGATCAAGATGGATCCACTAGAAAGACTTTGTTGTATATATTCACCCATAAGTCCAAGAAGTTAAAAAATGAACATCTGAAAAGGCTATATGTGTTTCAATAACCTCTTCAGTGAATCTCTGTTTTTTTTCAGCTAAACATCACTGGAATGCTGCTGGCACAAGGTTATAATCGCCAGAGGTCTCTTCTCTAACTCTCCGCAATTGTTTCACATGGAACCTAAATTACTTAACACTTTCTTGAGTGGATTCCACTGTAACACAATGAAATGTGCTAAGGGGAACCAAGGAGCAATACTGGAGCAAATTTAGTTTCAGCTACCACCCACCCTTTAATTGCTTCAGTGTCTGAAGTCTCTGACCATTTAATCTTTGGGGCACTAATAATGTGCCCAAATGATCGGTTACAAGTTTTTAAAAATTGCCTTGTGTACATGCATAAGGAGCTCTTGGTAGACTGTGGCTGGAAGGAGTTGCTATAGAAACACAGCCTTAACACAGTCCACTCACTGATGGCTATAAGAGATACAATGGTCCCTGAATAACTATTACTAATCCACATGATATTTGAAAATTGCTAGGTTTTCACTCTCAAAATTCTCACTGGCAATGCCAGGGGAACTCCCCCTCCTTCCCTGCACACTAGCCTCCCATCTTTCCATTCAAACCTTTCCAGATGGAACTTCGGGTATCTACTTGCTGTTTTATTTTCTTCTGTTTTGTGAAGACAGCTGAATTCACCAGTCATCTATGCAATATGAAGAATTCATCAAGATTAAATACAATCAGTTTCTTTGCCAGAAAACCTGTGCCACCAAATGGCAAAATAAGTTGGGAGCCTCAGGTTGGAGTAATGCTTGGAAGAAGTTAACCTTTTATTTCTTGTAGCTTTCCTGCCTGATTCAGACTGCCTGAAAACTGATGTCCCATCCATAGATATGTTTCACCTACTTTCCAGAATTTGTCTTAACCTGGTAGGTGATTAAATGTGTCCTTTCAGCCATTCCTTATTCATCTTTTAATGTTCTCAACATTTAATCACCTGTGAGTGGATAGAAGTACATTCACAGTACAATTAATGTCCCTTCTCGAGTGTGACTGGGATTCAGTTTGAGATGATAATCTCTGAAGAAAACTCAAAAGTTAAAGCTACCCAGGACTAAAATTAAATTCAAGACATCTTGTGGAGATTACCACAGTCTAATGTTAAACCATTCATTCAGGATGTAGAAGACCTGAATTCTAGACTGTCATCAGCCTGGAGAGTGGTTTAAACCTAGGAGAACATAAAGGCTATTTTTTCCCACTGAGATTGTTTCCTGCTCTGTGGAGAAAAAAAAAAAGAAAAAAAAAGAAAAAAATAATGTAACTGAAGTAGAATAATTAGGGAACTTATCTAGAATAAATTATCACAACTGGATTGTCTTACAAGGTCATTGAAACAAAGGGGAGACTTGAGCAGTATTATTCTCTGCAGATACTATATATGTGCTTTCCTCTGCTAACTAAGATTGCAGACTGTTTGGGTTATTGTCCTTCTGCTTTCTAGATGTGAGCATATACAATATCATTTGGGTAATATCTGGGCTAGATATCTAACATGCTAAGAATTCCAGATTCTGGATTATTTTTCTTCTTTATAAAATTCTCAGTCTTGTAACTAAAAGGAACGTATTTATTTTTTTCATCTGTAAATGCTTGTGAAATTTTTCTCCTTGTCAGAATTTTCCATTTAACTGATTGCCCTGGTTTGGACTGGGATAAAGTTAATTTTCTTCCTAGTAGCTGGTACAGGGCTGTGTATTTGATATAGGATAAAAATAACGTTCACAACATGTGTATATTTTATTTATTGTTAATCAATGTTTTCATGAAGTCAAGGACTTTTCAGCTTCTCACACACTCCGCCAATGAGCAGACTGGGAAGCACAAGAAGGTGGAAGGAGACACTGGGACAACAGCTGCCCCAAACTGGCCAAAGAGATATTACACACTGTATGATGTGATGTTCACCTCATAAACTAGTAGAAAAGCTGGATGGGTGTTGCTGCTTGGAAATTTCTGGGCATCAGTGGGTTGGTTTTGAATAATGGTATTGTGCATGATTTGTTTTTTTATATTCATGTATCCTTATTATTTCTTTCCTTTCTATATATATATATATATATATAGTGTGTGTGTGTGTGTGTGTATGTGTATATATATACATATACGTGTTAGTATCTATAGATGAGATAATATGTAGTGTATTATATTCATAGTAACCTTTCCCATTTTTGTAGCTATATAGTGTGCTGTAAAAACACCCCAAAATAAAACAACCTCTGTCAGAATTCTATGATTGTGCCCTGGTTCTGGCCAGGACAGGGTCAGCTTTTTGCAGTAGCCAGGAGTGGACATTGCTGGGACCCAGAGATTATTCTATACCACCTCATATCATTGCCAGGGGAAAGGAGTCTCTTCTGGGGAGAAAGAGTTCCTTCCAGTTGAGCAAGCATGATGGACAGAGCAGTAGGGCAATGCTGGTCTGGAGCCAGAGGGAGCAGTGGGGCTGACATGGCTGTGGCCAGGTTGAATTCTGCTGAGCATTTTCCCCTGTGAATTGCTCTCTCTTTTGTACTCATTTGTTATTAATACTGTTTTGTTACTGTTCATTTTCTTATCTCATTGCTGATCAGTAAGTTGTTCTTTTTTCAAGCTATGTTCTTTACCTTTTACTCCTTCAAGTCTCCTTTCCATCCCACCACAGATGGGGAGAGAGATGGAAAGCTGGAGCAAATGAGTGGCACATTGTTTGGAGAGTCTCAGTGGGAGCACTAAACTGGGGACTGCCATTCCTAATCCATGACAAGTTGGTAAAAGTTATTCTGAAAACCCAATTTTTTTCTGTGAAACGGAAATAGTATCATAAAAGTTTTTAATGAGAGGGAAATACAAAATGTTTTTATTTTGTTTACTATTTCAACTGTGAAAACAGTGAAGTTGCTTTGATTTTATTGGTATTTTATCCTATTTTTAACATGGCTACCGTTATAGAAAAATTAACTTTAATTTTAAGATTTAACAATAAATGTGTTTTAACAGTTGTTTAAATGTTTTACTTTCTGGAGGTAATATGTGTTTGTATAGAAATGGAATAACTTATCTGTTAATAGTACCAGAACACTGTTACCACAAAAAAGAATAGAAAGAGGAAAAAAAAATATCCTGGCTTAGTGAGTTAAAATCCTTAAATCCATCTGTTTTGTGTTCTTTATATGCAATGAGAATTGATTGCAAGAAACCAAAATGTTCCATGAAGGTAGTTTCATTTATTTATGAAGAAGGGCCACCTTACCTGATCTGATTAGTCTGAAAAAAGTTGAATGTCAGGTTCTTTAATGTCATGTCATCTCACCTATTAAAATTAGACACATACAAGGGTAGTGTTAAAAAATGCCAATAGTTTTTATCTGACCTCTGCATAGGCTGAATTATACAGTATTAATAGCAGCTGGGGAATTCTTTTTCTTCAAAACTTAGGGATAAGCCCTATCTCATCATCATATATTATCAGGAAGCTATCTCTGATCTGATGTACCAAAAAGTCATCTCCTGTACTATTATTCCTCCTCTACTTTTGTCCTTTATTTCCAATTTCAGAGATGTTTTGGGAGTACAAAGGCTCTCCATATAGTGTGAGTCCCCGTTTGTCTCTCATGTTGAACCGTTGATTACTTGTTCACCGTAAGAAGTGATCGATGTCATATTTGAAAGTAATGATGTTTTTAGAAATTCTCATCACAGTAAAGTTATTGGCTTTCTAGTGTTCTCTATGTTTGCATGAGGGAAAGTAGTGTTTTGCCAGCAGATTAGCCATTCCTATGGCAAATACAAATGTCTCTCTTTTCCTTGTCTTTTCTTTTTATGCCTCTTGCAATGTAAGGAGATACCATGGAAGCATGTCACATTTCACTCCAGACACCAAATTCATAATAATAATATTAATTAAAAAACAAACAAACAAACAAAAATGCCAATCATCTAAAGAAACAATTTCTTCTCAGTTTGGCTTTGCCACTACTGAGACCTGAAACACTGAACATGTCTATGAATTCATTGTTTATAGGATGGGAACCGGAAATTTAAGATGGTCATCATTTCATCTCTGGTATTCCATGGGTACAAAGACTTGAAGTAGTTCTGAAGTTAAATGATACTCTGACTGTGCAATGGCAGCTGACTGTGTATGATCTCTAAATTAGTAATCACATTAAGTAACCTGAGAATTTTTGAGGTTTAAACAGAAACAGAGAGGATTTAAAAAAAAAAAAAAACAACAAAAAAACTACATTGCTTAATTTTATACCACTGAAATTCTTCTGTGCTATATAATGAATGAAAAAAAAGCACAGTTATTATGTCTGTAATCATTACATGATTTTGAAGGTTAATTGGTAATAAAATATGAAATGTCCAAGCTGTTACAATCACAACCATTATATCATTTTTAGAATAAAGATCACATAACCATTGAACTATAGCAGACCTCCCAGTTTTTATGAAATATGTCTCAGGAGGTCTGTTAATCTCTTCTGGGCCATCTGTCCTATTTGAATCAGAGAAGATAAAAACTTTTGGGATCAGGGAGAAAGTAGGGCAATGCATTCTGGGACAAATCTAACTTAGGTAGAAGTGTCCAGGAGGGGCTGTTAAATAAGGATCATTGAACAGGGCATATGAATGACTAAAAGACTAGCTAGAAGCCTCCTAAAAGTGCAGTTCTTTACACAGAATTTTACCACAGCTTGCTGAAGTTAATAAGAGAAAGAAAAAATACAGTGGCTGAAGTTAGGATTCCCCACACTTTATCAGAAATTACTTCTCTCATCTTCATATATTTCTTCTGCTCATTGTGGGTTTTGTTTCATAAAGGAAAAAAATTCCTATTATGTAAGTACATACTGAAAAATGGCAATATAATGTAATGAGACTGTTGGTCTCAATTGTGGAACCTCTGCCAGAGAAAGAGATTTTTATTGTTAATCTTTTTTCACCTGATTTTTGTCCTTTTTTTTCTTCTTTTTTTTTTTTTTTTTTTTTTTTTTTTTTTTTTTTTTTTTTTTTTTTTTTTTTTTTTTTTTTTTTTTCTCCTAAGTATATTCATGGTATAAAAATTTGAACAACCACTAAATAAAGCAGCAATATTTAATAAACCACGGAATTATGAAAATGAAATTTACTAAAGTCTAGCAATCATGGCCAGTTCATATTGCCCTGGTAGAACAAGCTATTAAAACTGCAGCCACCTCTAGGACCAGGTGCCAGAAAGGCTCCAGCGAGCTCAGCTCCTCACCTGTGTTACCCCTTGGTGTTATGTCATATCCACACTGTCTTAAGGGGTAATTCTCACACTTCTTCTTGTCTCCACTATCAGAACTGTTTGTGTTGGTTTATCAGTCTACCCCTGGGAAGAAGTACACAGAGACTACTCTTTAATTGGTACTATGCATTTTGGAACAGCTCGAGATATTTTAATGGCCTCCTAGATGTCAGTAGGGAACCACACATTTTATCAGGTTCAGCTATTCAACAATGAACAACCTTTTCAGAGCCTGTCAGTAACAGTGAGTTTAGACTGCTGTATGTGCATTTGCTTCTCTTTGAATGCTCCATCTCTCTGCGAGCAATATTGTCCAACAAGGGAAAAGGACTTTTTATTATTTCAACTGTAAGCATCAAAAGTTGGCTCTCATCTTTTCCTCTTCAACTTAGTACAAATAACCAACTAGTCAAAGAGCAAGAACTGCCTTAAACAGAATACAAAAGAATCAGAATAGCCAAAGGTGTAAAAAATCTGAGCTTTAGATGTGGCTCCCTGATAAAAACATTGTTATGCTAAGCCACTGGGTTGACTAGACTAAAAATCACATACTGAACCTTGGTTTTAAGCACATCATTTCAGAGGCTGAATTTCAGACTTCAGCTTTCCTAATCTGTAAAACTTCTGTGTACAACATAGTTAAAATATTACCTTGAATTTCATTTATTAAAACCTCTACTACTTTTAGTTTGTGCCTTATAGTAGTGCAATTCTATAAATAATATTTAATTATGTTTGGTTAAAACTAATTCATACAGGCAACCATCCTCAAAACTACCAGATACACTGATAGCAGAGTTCTCAATATAATATTCTCAAAGCAGTATGCATCACGTCATATCAGTAGTACAAGTATACAAGCAGAGAAGAAGAAGAAGGACATTTTTGGTGTGTAAGGACATGGTGTTTTATGTAAACATAGGTATATTTGGTTTTTGCTCTTAGTACTGAACACTTTTGAACTAGTAAGTAAGTGCAATGGAAAGATATCCACCGATGAGAGGCCACTTTGACCAGAAGAAAAGTAATCTGAGCACTGAAAAGCCATAGATATTTTATTAAGTTACTATGGCTTGCTGAAGTGCCATGCATAAGATAAACCAGTGTAATAGACTCATCATTTACTCTCATCTCACAGCAACTGCAAAATACTACTTTTCCAAACCTCTCAAGTTTTCTTTTCTTTTTCTTTCCTTTTTTTTTTTAAATCTTATTTCTTTTAAATTATATGTTTTGTTTTTCATTTGCAGTGGGTTATGTATCCACATGAACTCAGTTAAAGCACCTATCTAACATGTGATAAGTCAGTTTTATGTCTTAATCTATGTATCCTGTGCTTATATGAATATATGAATTATTCACATTCTCATGTTTTAAGTGGCTTTACAGAGGTACACTTGCCATTTCTAATGTTATACCTATAATTACTTTCTTTTGCATTATTTTTTAGTTCTGAGTTTGCTCTTCCTATGACCTCATCATCTGGAAAACTGATAGGATTACCACCAGATCAGAGACCAGCCATGTCTCTGATACCAAGAATGTCATTAAAAGGAGAAGGAAAAATAGAAAGGAGGTACTTTGTCTAATGCAATAATTCAATGTGAGATAGGAGCTGAGGGCCCCTCATGCCAGAGATGTCTCCCTAGGGTGAGGATTGCTTTCTACCACACTATAACCCTTTACCCACATCTGTTCTCTCTAATCTACAGTGTTCTAATAAAACTCCTGAGATATCAGTCAAGGATCTGGAGTCAACACCTGGTGACTCCGTTTCTGTCTGTCCTTGCTGTAATAAATTTGGTAATTAGCTTAGAGCTGAAAGGAGGCTATAGTGTGTTCTAAGGTCAAAAGAGTCTGGATGATGCTGTTCATGGCTGAGCTTTCAGTTCTCTTGATAACAGTCAGTGCACTTTAATTCAGCAAAGGCTCATTTAAAGATGATCTGGCAGCATTTGAGGACTAAAATGAATTTTCCATGGGTATCAGCATGCTCTGAATGCAGTCACATTCCTCAGGTCACTGAGTGGCACTGTCACTAGTAATTGTCAGTTCTCATGCTCCTGGATGTCCTGTCACCAAAGCAGGAAAGGTGTCAGCCTTATTGAAGATAAGAGTGACCAGATTCCTAAACACAATTGTCATGGAATAATATATTTATATGTTAAAATTTCATGATCTTGGCATGTTCTTGGCATCTTCTGGAGCAGAGGGACAAGAATGTGTTTTGTCAGACTGTTGCACAGCACAGTATTCTATTTGGAAGACATAATGATTTCTGGACGACTGCAGACTACTGTAGTACCAGTCAGCAGTAGGCAAGGCGTAGGTATTCCCAAGGACATGAGATAATCTCAAGGAGTGTCTGTATAGACTTATTGCCTGAAGGACTGAGTCCCATTTAGGCAGCTTCCAGGTGATGCCAAATTGCACTGGGATTAGAGGTTTGGAAGAGATATGCTTTCATGCCCTGCCTTGGTCAGTTCATTATGGAGAGGATGAACATGCCCTTGTCCAGAGGAAAGCTGGCCAGCCTCAGTTGCTTGTGGCATACCTGAAGGGCTTCATTATCCCAGTGTGTGCAGGCTGTACCCAGAAGCAGAGGGAGACACAGTCTCACATCTGAAGGCCAGTCTTTCAGTGTGCCTCCATTCATAACAGAGATCATGCACTGGGTTCAGCAAGGCTCGCAACCCTTTATGAGCTTCCTACAGCCACCGACCTGTAGGATCATAGAATCATAGAATCATAGAATCGATTGGTTCGGGAAAGACCTCCGAGATCATCAAGTCCAACCCTTGCTCCAACTTCAGTCCATTTACTAGATCATGGCACTCAGTACCATGTCCAATCTGCCTCCAGGGATGGTGAATCCACCACCTCTCTGGGCAGCCCATTCCAATGCCTGATTACTCTCTCTGGAAATAATTTTTTTCTGCTATCCAACTTCAATTTCCCCTGGCGGAGCTTGAGCCTGTGCCCTCTTGTCCTATTGCTGAGTGCCTGGGAGAAGAGACCAACCCCTGCCTGGCTAGAACTTCCCTTCAGGTAGTTCTAGACAGTGCTGAGGTCACCTCTAAGACTCCTCTTCTCCAGGCTAAACAACCCCAGCTCCCTCAGCCTCTCCCCATAGGACTTATGCTCCAGTCCCTTCACCAGCCTTGTTGCTCTTCTCTGGACCTGCTCCAGCCCTCAATATCTTTCCTGAACTGAGGGGCCCAGAACTGAACACAATACTCAAGGTGTGGCCTCACCAATGCAGAGTACAGGGGAAGGATCACTTCCCTCATTCTGCTGGCCATGCTATTTTTGGTACAAGACAGGATGCCATTGGCCTTCTTGGCCACCTGGGCACACTGTTGGCTCCTGTTGAGCTTCCTGTCAATTAGTACCCCCAGGTCCCTTTCTGCCTGGCTGCTCTCCAGCCACTCTGTGCCCAGCCTGTAGCGCTGCATGGGGTTGTTGTAGCCAAAGTGCAGGACCTGGCACTTGGCCTTATTGGTTCCCATTGGAATCAGCCCATCTCTCAAGTCTATCCAGATCCCTCTGCAGAGCCCTCCTGCCTTCCAGCAGATCAACACTCCCTCCCAACTTGGTGTCATCAGCAAATTTGCTGCTGATGGACTCAATCCCCTCATCTAAATCATCAATAAAGATGTTAAACAGGACTGGACCCAACACAGACCCCTGGGGAACACCACCAGTGACCGGCCACTAGTAATCAGTGTGATGCCAGTAGTTCGGCTACATTGTGTATGCTAAAAAGGGACCAAGCGAGCCAGCAGGGGACTGTAGGAGTATGATGGCATGCATAAGAAAAATCAGATGTTAACATTAAGGCCCAAATGCCTTAAAGCATTCTTACAACTGTTTTTAGATTGCAGTGTAGTTGAGACTAAAAAGCCATTTTCTTAGCGGCACTTATATACATACTGTTTCCATAGCATTCAAAATGAGGCCCCCAGATACTGTAAATACTTTAATGTTTTCATGGATTCTGGCTATATTATAGATATTTAAGAGCCTTACAGCTAATGATTATTTTAAGTAATATTTTAAGGATTAGGTAGAAAAGAATTTGTGGTTCTGCTCTCCTTTGTCTTGAAAATCTGTCCTAGCATGAAAAATAGGTTGTGTTCATTTCTACAGAAAACAACCTCAATCCTTGCTAAGAGGAATAAAGTAATGAGACTAAAAAAGGTCATAATTCCCCCAGCTTGTGTGGAAAAAAAATATATAGAACACAACTATTCCACATTTGTGTGCAAAAAAAACCAACAAAAAATAAAACAAACAAACAAACAAAAACATGAAAGGAAAGACAGCAAGATACCCATCTTTTCTATTGCTCAAAGAGATCTGGAGAGCAAAATAAAGCTCTCAGCTTTCCCAGAACATCCACTTAACTCCTTTCCTATCCTCCCTGAAAGTGTGACACTTACAAAAATTATTTCAGTGGATCTCTGTCCATCCCAAGCCCTTGTGATCCCTCCTCAGTGCTGAAGAATGATTAAAATCACCCCAAGTTAAAGCTACAGTGAAAGAACTGGATGATTACTGTGTACAAGAAAGTATTTTAAACTGGATGCATAACAGATAAAATAACTATTCCATAAGTGCAACAACATTGTCCCAAATCAAGAGAACGCACATTTCAGTTATGCTGCAAGGTGAAAGCTAATTTATTCACTGCACTAATTCTTACAAGGTCTTTTTGCCATGCATGAAAATCAGGCAAAGTTATCAGAGTATTTTAGATATTATTTTCTTCTTTTTTTTCTTTTCTTTTTTTTTTTTTCAATCTTGGCTTCTCTTCCTTGCTTAAAACAGTTGCTGAATGCACTGGCTTCAGATATCAAAAAGTGTCAGGTGCCTACAATGTTCTTAAACAATGAGAGACCTCATTTCACCAATTCTGCTGTCTGCAGTGAATTTTTTTCACACAGCTCTAGATGGCAGTGCTGATAAACAGCTAGTACTTTCAGCAGGGATAGATTTTACTTGGTGAACTGCTACAATTGATTTGGAGTCTTAACCTTTCCTCCACTTACCCTGTTTCCCACTCTGCCACCTGCAGCCCTATAAACAGAAAAGACTTGCATGATGGAAGCCATCTGTACAGTAACTCATCTCATCAGAGTGCTGAAGAGCTGTTCTGCTCAAGTGTTATCAATGTCTTCCAACTCACTGTGTATTTTTCTTATTGCTAAAAACAATCCCAAGCATTCTCCTTGGCAGATTAGTAAGGAATTCAAGTAGCAGATGTTCAAATCACTTTTTATTTTTTGCATATCGAATCTCCATAAGGATAGCAAGATCTGTTTCTTGGTCTTTGTGCTAAGTGTATCAGTTTAATCATTTCTGCTCTATAGACAGCAACTATGATATAAGGAAATGACTGTGAATATATTATCTGAAACCTGTGTATAATTTTTTATTTTTAAATTATGTTTAGCCTCCATGGGAAATGTCACAAACAACAGACACTGACTTTTATTCCTATGCTTTTCCCACAAAGAATATACGTCATGTCATAGGCAATACCTGAATGCTTTTTTGCAGGTTACTGCTGTACAAACTTCCTTCAATCAAAACTCTCCCTAATGTACTACAAATAGAAATGTCTACCTGACATTCCTTAGTATAAATTCAGCAGACAAAGTTTTCCCCTGAAGATACGATTGAAGTTGTCTGATGGGATAAAATATATTGGATTAGTTGAACTGCAAATTTTTTGATAGCATACTTGTCTTCTTGTATATGTTGATGCATACTTTCAGATTTATATTTATAGAATCACAGAATATTCTCAGTTGGAAGGCACCCATCAGAATCATCAAGTTCAACTCCTGGCCATAAGCAAGGCACCCCAAGAATCACACCATAAGCCTGAGAGCATTGTTCAAATGCTTCTTGAACTCTGAAAGGCTTGATGTGGTGACCAGTTCCCCGGTGAGCCTGTTCCAGTGCTCAGCTACCCCCCAGGTGAAAAACCTTTCCTCAGTATCTAACCTAAACCTCCCCTGACACAGTTTCATAGCATTTCCTTGAGTTCTGTCTCTGATTACAAGAGTGAAAAGATCAGTACATTCACTTCCCCTCGTGAGGAAGTTGTAGACGGAAGTGAGGTCTCCCTTCAGGCTTCTCCAGGCTGAACAAACCAAGGGACCTCAGATACTGTGCATGAATCTTCTCCTCTAGACATTTCACAATACTCAATGCCCTCCTTTGGACACTTGTCATGTGAAAGGTGGGAGTTTAGATTTTTGTCTGTCAGTAGCCCCAGGAAAGTTGAAACTCTGGTGTCCAACAGTCTGTCAACGTCTCATAATGAGACCCATTCCCAGTAGATTCACAAGGTCAGAGGGTACCTTGATCACCCTTGTTAGGCAGGACTCAACAGAGCAAAGATCCTTCAGCGGGTCCTGCCAAGATGTTATCTACTGCCAGCAACTGCAAGGACTCATTTTAACAGTTTATGGCATAACACTCTTTATTAATACAAATTGGGACAGATTAATAAGGTTCAAAGGTTGTCAGTAACAGTGTCTATTGCAAAATATATATTTTAAAGCAATCTACTGATAAATACATTAAGCAAGCACAAGCTCTGATACAAATCAATTTACTAATGTGCTATAGGGTAAGCACAAGCAAAACTCTAGTTTCAAAAGCAGCATTTAAAGCATGTAGAGTGTATTTCTCGCCCAAGGCAGCCCTCTGTGGGGGCAGAAGATAGAATCAGCCTGTTGACTGGCCCCAGCAGTTTTGGTGGCGATCTTCTCCTAATTTCCCCCTGTCCTTAACTTACTTTTATACTATTTTCTTTATGTTTGGGGAGTTTTAATGGCTCTAGTCATACATACCTTTTATTTCTGGTTGGTGTATCTAAAGGGAGGGGGGTGGTAGTCATGCCTTGGCACCTGAGAAAGGAGTTCAACATCGTTGGTACCTTCAGCAGCAGAACATCCTGATTCTCCTTTGTCAGACAGGTACTGTACAGTCTCATTACCACATTGTTCTCCCATTCTGCTGGTATTAGAATGGAGGGGGGCCACATTAGTCTCCACTTTGTTCCACACTCCCTTCTGTTTCTCTGAGCAGATGTGTATTGTTGCATCGGGGAACATGTTGGCCTCAGTCTGTCCATAGAGTTGCAGCTGTCTTATACCCTAAAATTCTGAATCATTCTAAGTTTAAAACTCTATCCATTATCCCACAACAAGCATGGCCAGGTATTTTTCTGTTCCAGCTAGCTTCAGCACTCCAATATATTCTTAGACAGGTTTAATTTGCTCATACAGAAATAACCTAAATTTTCAATTGTTTCCTTCTCCAAAGAAATGCATCATTGCTTTCAAGCCATAAGCTTATGAACAGACTGAGTTACTGCAGTTACAGAANCTCCAACACCAATTCAAGGCATAGAGGAACATAATTTGCCAATGCACTTCAAATCCTACCAGATCCATATGCTTCCGAGCCTTCTCAGTTAAATGCTATTTAGCTAATTTTCTGATCAGGTTTTTTGAAGGGAATTATTCTATAGCATGTCANAAAAAAAAAAAAAAAAGATAAAGGAAAGCATTGGAACACATGCATATGCATCTGGTGAATGGTCTGCAGCACAAGTCTTATGAGTTGTTGTTGAGGGAGCTGAGGTAGTTCAGTCTGGAGAAAAGGAGGCTCAAGGAGGACCTTATTGCCNATAGGCCTTATTTCAATATGAAACCTGCATATTCTACTCAAAAATAGTGCAGTGAAACTAGTACATAATACGAGATTGCGATGTATGGCTATATTCCGGCCTTCTGGAAGTATTAACAGTAGATAAAAGTCACCATTACTTCTGTCGTGTTCAACTCATAANCACTGAAAGGGTTCTCAGGCATTATAATAGGCTTTCCAGGGAAGTGGTGGGACTGCCATCCATGAAAGTGTTCAAAAGGCATGCAGATGTGGCTCTTGGGCATATGGTATGATGGTGAATGTGGTGGTACTCAATTAACAGTTGGACACAATGACTTTAGAGGTCTTTTCAAAATTAAATAATTCTATGATTCTGTGATTTATACCATGTCACTCTTAGGAATTCTTACCAAAACATGAGGAATATTTGGGATTTTACTGCCAGGGTTTCAGATTTATCACACTAATTAAGATTATATCAATCAAATAAGAATATATTCCTTGACCACGATACTTCACAACAAAATGTCTTTATTTGGTGTGAGAAAGTGTTTACACTGGAAATCTTGGATGTCTATGACATGGTGGTAGATGAAAGACATAATCTTTGTGAATCTTGGTTTATTACCATTAAAATTGCCATAAAAATAACATTTAAAAAAGCTACAGAAGTCATATTATTCTTTACAATCTTTAAGGTTTCTAAGGAAATATACCAGCATAACTGAAAATCANGAAACTAGTACATAATACGAGATTGCGATGTATGGCTATATTCCGGCCTTCTGGAAGTATTAACAGTAGATAAAAGTCACCATTACTTCTGTCGTGTTCAACTCATAAAAGTGATCTCACAAGCATGTTATTACTATTGACTGGGAAGCTAATACTTTTTTTAATAACTATTCAAAGCTATTCCTAACTGAAGAACAAGCATTTCCTATCTGAAGAAAAGAAGGGTATCGCTTTCTCTCTTTCAAGATATTTCTGCAGTCCCTCAGTTAGTCAAATTCTGATGTTTCTTTAAACTCAAAACAGTGTAGAT
The DNA here is from genome assembly GCA_013396695.1 of Sakesphorus luctuosus. Classification (NCBI taxonomy): domain Eukaryota; kingdom Metazoa; phylum Chordata; class Aves; order Passeriformes; family Thamnophilidae; genus Sakesphorus; species Sakesphorus luctuosus. The sequence goes on along the minus strand of VWZD01000820.1, from coordinate 61,238 downwards.
ACCTGTCATTTTTGATGAAGATTTTGTTGGAAAATCTTCTGAGAATCAATAGGGACTGAAAGGAAGCATCATGGAAATGTCATGTCTAAAATACTGTTTTAAAATGAAATATTTATAATAGATATCATACACTTCGTAAGATTGCAGAGTCATGCTCTAAGATTATTCCTCTGCTCGTAAGATAAGTTTGGACAAGCTGTGGAAATGCTTGATTTTCAGTATAAAGGTAAAAAACCCACAGCAGAGTAACGCAAATATCCACACATACCCAAGAAGATGCCTTGGCAAGATTTTTATTTTTTTGCTTCAATCTCTATACAAATGACTCTTCCTGGTTAACATCTAGTCATTGGGAATACAAGAAAGGAGCTGTTCTGGTCAACCACAGTAAGATAATTCTCAAGCTAGATTTCATTAATAAGGCATACATTTCCTCTTAGATGCAGGTAAATCTAACTAAAATATTTTATACCGTGTGTTTTTTTGTCTGAAATATGCATACTAGAAGGTCACAATAAATATCTTAAATTATGACAATCTTATCAATTCCTTTGGCAGCTTTTTCTGTAATTTCTGAATCTTACTTTATCAGGTAAAGATTTTCTTAAATCAAGCTAAATTTTTCTGGTTAGAGAGAATGCTCATTCCTTCTTATTCTGCCCTTGTTGGCTAATGAGAATAATTGGTCCCCATCCTCTTATAACATTCCTTTATGTATATCTAGGCAGTTATCATGGCTCCCCAGTGGTCATTATGTTTGGGTATTGAACATCTGCTCAAGAGTTTATTGATGCTGCAGATAGTACCATATCTACTGGGAGTAATAGCACATTACACTATGTAGCCATTCTGGGAGTTCTACCTGCAAGAAGGTCACTAAGTAGTAAATCAGAAAAACCTACAAAATGTAAAGTCTTTACCATAAACTCAAAGAAGGTATATATTTCTTCACATTTTGGTGAATTAGGCTTTTGCAAAGCCCAGGGAAAAAATTGTTAAAGCTGCATTAAACTGGGAAAATTCTCAAAAAAAAAAAAAAAAAAAGAAAGAAAAAAAAATAAAGAAAAGATAGGCTCATCCAAAACTGTTCCTGGACAAATACCATCTTCCTTNCTGTAACTATATTTGATCATGGTGTTTTTATGGTGCCTGGAACCATCAGATAAAGATTTTCTTCATTCCAGACATTTTGTTCAGACTTCCTATGAGGTCTTGACATTTCCATAGTACCTTCCATGCTTGAGAAAAGAATATTGCAAGCCTGACAGGTGTTGACAAACAAAACATTTATTAGTATAGCAATAATTATTAAGTTTGTTTCCTTTGTTTTGATCCCTACGTTGTCTCAGGGTAACTTTTAGGTAAGAAACACCTGCTTTTAAAGTCTACAGGAAAAAGCGGAGGAAGTTTTGGACAAGATTATAAAAAAGTAGAAGGTGACTTTAAACTAAGAAAACATCC